>CAJNDS010002114.1:144131-186631 GCA_905221605.1 Symbiodinium natans
AATGGCCCCAGATTGAGGGTTCACTTTAATAACGCACAAAGACGAACAAGCCTCGCTGTGCTAGCATGTTACCTTTTCTGTGCAGAGACTCCCATGCCATGCAGGGGGCGGAAGAGAAGGGAGGTCGTAGGGATGCTCCTCCCCGGGGGGGAGGGGGGGGGTCGGGGGGAGGAGGGGCCAAAACAAAAAAACACATTCTACCTCCCCAAAAAAGAGGCAAATAAGTCCCTTCGCAGCAGCCGCCAGATGGGACGATGCTTCTGTCAGAAACTCGTGAGAACCGGGCTTGAGAGACGGGGTCTGACCATGTTTGACAGGTCCGGGCGCGCTGTGGGGGAGGTGTTTCAGGTTTAGGGTTTAGGGTATAGGGTTTAGGGCTTAGTGCATGATGAAGTATATGGCTTATGGTACTAGCATCCCCAAAAGGACCGCCAATGTATTATACCAATATGTTTTCGGAGCGGAGCCCTGAATACACTCGCCAAGAACAGCAACATAAACCCTGTCTCAGATGATCTCAGTATCACAATGTCCTCACTCCTACCCCTGCAGCCCATCAGCCCTACGCTCAAAAACAACACAACCTGCGCAGGGTTCGAGTCTTTTCGGCTTAGGATTTAGGTCTGAAGCCTGCACACCTGGGTGTAGGGTTTAGGGTTTAGGGTCTAGGGTCTAGGGTTTAGGGTTTAGGGTTTAGGGTTTAGGGTTTAGGGCTAGGACTTAGAGTACGCCCGTATTCCCTTCTTAGGGTTTACCAAGAGGCCTCCACCCCAGTGTTCCTCCGCTGCCGTCGGCGCGGCGGCATCGGGGGAGCCGATCCGGGCCACGTCCTCGGCCTCCCAGCACACCCCTCTTTAGGGTTGGTTTAGGGTTTAGGGTTTAGGGTTTCGGGTTTAGGGTTTAAGGTTTAGGGTTTAGGGTTTAGGGCTACTAGCCCCCCTAGGTTGCCCCCCTTGAATAACCTTAATGAGGCTCGATTATCCCGAAATCTCTTGTGAGGTCTGCATTCAGGGTCTACAGGGGATTAGGATTAGCGTTTAGGGTTTAGGGCTTTTGGGTTTAGGGTTTAGGGTGTGGGGTTGGGTTTGGGGTTTGGGGTTTAAGTCGCGCCGTTGGGCCGGAGGAAAAGCCTCATGAGCTGTCCTAAATGACGGCTAATTTTGCCCCCATAGGGAGCTGATGCAATCAAAGTTGCACTAAACGCAAAGGAGGCAAATAAAAATTGCTCCACCAAGAAATGAAGCCTACTGGAGATTCTCAAGGTTTTAGGGCTCAAGGCTTGGGGTTCCGAAGTCCCACATACTCGGGAGCCTGACTCGACACCTACATTGGTAGGTACTATATATAGGGTCCTTATTAATCCCTTCCCCCTAATATAAAAGGCCCCCCCCCTGTATAAAAACCCCCGAAGGGTTTTTTACTATCAGGGGGCGTTCTTATCGTTTGTCCGAGAAACCAGCCCGTCCTTATTGTAGCATGCTGGCTCAGCAGCCAAGCCTGGGCTTAAGCCTTGTGAGAGGGGTCAGGGTCAGGGTTTACTTAGGTTTAGGGTCGAGGGTTTTAGGGTGTAGGGTTAGGGTTTAGGGTTTACTTTTCAAGCCCTTCCCCCCCCTAACCCCCCCTAACCCCCCCCCCTCTCTCTGTAGGGGTTTTAATAGGGACAGACACGGGATCGGTATTTGGGGCCGGGGGGATTTTTATATTAGGGGGGTATTAATATTAGGGGGAACGGATTACAAGGGAATCCTCTCTTTGGGGACCCCTAACATAGACCCCCAGATAGTAGGATTCCATTAAAATGAGGACCCTCATTAGCTACCCCTGATATCGTAAACCCCGGTATAGGGGTCGAAATAATTACCAAGACGCATTCGCTTTTTTGGCCCCTTTCTAAGTATCCGATAGTAGTCCCCCAAACCTACTCTCAAAATTAGGGTTTAGGGTTTAGGGCTTAGGGTTTAGGATTTAGGGTTTAGGGTTCCCTAAACCCTAAACCCTAAACCTAAGTCCTAAACCCTAAACCCTAAACCCTGAACCGGTAGTACCTCAAACCCTTCAGAAGGTCATCAGGCTCAGGGTTCAGGCTTTGCATGGTGCCCTGCGTCTTCAGGGTTTAGGGTTTGTCCGTAGACAATCTTACATTGCCTGTGTTTGTCTGTGTGACCCTGATTTCCTTTGCCATTGCTAGGATAACCCTAAACCCTAAACCCCAAACCCTAAACCCTAAACCCTAAACCCCTCCTGCACCCTGCTTTTTCCCAGAGTCCCCGAGAATGTTCTAAGTCTTGTTCCCGAAGCCCCTCAAGCCAGAGCCCACCCTAAGGGTTTAGGGTTTAGGGTTTAGCGTTTAGGGTTTAGGTTTTAGGGTTTAGGGTAAGCACCCCTAAACCCCGTAACCCGAAACCGGCCCTAGACCCCTACACCCGCAGCGCACGCCGGAGCCTGCACTTTCGCAGGGGCGCGGGGCGGGGGCGCGACGTCTGGAGTCGGGTCATGGCCTTGCAGGTTTAGGCGCCTACAGGGGTTTAAGGAGCTTCGTGTGTTGTGCGTAGCGGCTCCTGGGTTTTTAGGACTTGAGGGTTTAAGGGGCTTCGGATACTTTAGGGCTTCAGGGGCTTGAGGGGTCTTAGGTTTTTAGGGGCTTCGGGTGTTCCATAGGGCCTTAGGGCGCTTGGGGGGGCTGAGGGATGGCTTAGGGTTTTGGGGGCCTTGACTCTTCACTGCTTAGAAGGATGTTGCGTGCATCGTCATGATGTATGTCGCGTTGAGGAGAGCCATCAGGTGCTCTTTGGCACCCGCCTTGTAGAGCTCGCGCTCTTGAAGCACCAGGCCCGGCTATGCAGCCGTGGATGTGTACCTCTGCTCTCTTCGCTGGCCATTCTGTCTGATACACCTATCATCTCGATTGAAGACACTCAATTTTTTTGGTGTGGCCAAGGCGATCATGTATACTCATTCGTGTAGTACACGTCGAATCCCTCAGATCCTGGAGACGTCAAGCACTCGCCACAGGGTAGATCGTTGAGAGGACAGGCTCAACGTACCTCTCTGGAGCTGTCCAGCGCCAAAGGGACACCAAGAATGTCTACTTTGCTCACTGTTGTCTGCTTAAGAGCTCAGCAGCTGAAGAGCAGCTGAAAGGAGGCGTCCGCGTCACGTCAAAGGAAGAGCCCCCGGTGCAGGCCGGAGAGGTCGCGGGCCCAGGATGTTCGGGGTAGTGCGGTAGGGGTTTACGGGTTCAGGGTGCTTGGGCTTTCGGGTCTTGGGGGTTTAAGGCTTTAGGGTTTGGGGTTCAGGGCTCAGCGTTGAGGCATTTAGGAGTATAGGGGTGGTCTGGGCAAGGATTATCCACCTCTCTTTCTCGGTTTGCCTTTCACCTATCCAAGTTTAGGGTTTAGGGCTGAGGGGCTTAGGGTTCTAGTAGAACTGGAATCAAGCTTCTCCAAAGTGGCACCGGGCTTATTGGCCCACTTCTACAATAACCAAGGAGGAAAAACGGGTTAACGGCATTATTCGTACAATGTAAGAAACCCCCCAACAATTGAAGTAACGTTGATTTATTACCCTAAACCCTAAACCCTAAACGAAACCCAAAACCCTAAACCCTAAACCCTAAAGGCCAAGTAAGCACGTGGTTTGAAACTTGGCGAGAGCGCCACTGCTCTGGACAGGCCCTCGCTCCAGCGGTTCACGGGTTTAGGGTTTAGGGTTTAGGGCTTAGGGTTTAGGGTTTAGGGTGTGTTAAGGATTTGGGGCTTAGGGTTTAGGCTTTGTTCAGGGTGTGTGAAGGATTTGGGGCTTAGGGTTTAGGGTTTGTTTAGGGTGTGTTAAGGATTTGGGGCTTAGGGTTTAGGGTGTGTTCAGAATTTGGGGCTTAGGGTTGAGGGCTTAGGGGTTGAGGGCTAGGATTTCGGGTCCTCATCCCAAAACCCTTAAGGTAGAGCGTTTTCCTGAAACATGTATTTCCAATTGAGGGGCATTGGGATCTCTGGGCTTATGAACCACTCCAAACCCTGAACCCCCCAAACCCCCAAAAACCGGGACGAAGGACCCCCCCTCTGCCCCCACACTGCCCCGAAAGGCCTACACCCTAAACCCTAAACCCGAACCCGAAACCCCCACACTGCCCCGAGAGGCCTAGATTCGGGAGGTGGTCACCGACCCAGTGCCTCGTCGAAAAGGGCTTCTATTGGGATGTTAGGGTTTTGGATGTTTGGTTTGTAGGGTTTAGCGCTTCGGGTTGGGATGTTCAACAGTCCTTAACAGGGATTGTAATAGGGGGTACTAGAATCCCCATGAAGGACTGTTAGTATAAGGGGGAACATCCCAAGTTTTTAGAGGCTTTGTTTAGGGTTTAAGGCTTAGGGCCGAGGGCGTAGGGCTTGGGACCCAGTGATGTGGCGGAGGACCAGACGGAGGCTCGGGCTTAGGGTTTAGGGTTTAGGGCTTAGGGCTTAGGGCTTAGGGTTTAGGGTTTAGGGTTTAGGGTTTAGGGTTTAGGGTTTAGGGCTTAGGGTTTCGGGTTTAGGGTTTAGAGTTTAGGGTTTAGGGTTTAGGATTCAGGGTGTTCGGTTTAGGGTTTAGAGGTTAGGGGTCTTGAGGGCTCTTGAACGCTAATCATAAACCTTCGAGCCCCTGAGGTCCCATAAGAGACATTATACCGAGAGATTGCGGTCCCACGAACGGCACAGCAGCTGCCCAGCACTAAGACCCAAAACCCGCAACCGAAAACCCTAACAACCCCAAAGGCTCAAACCCCAACCCCACCCCCACCCAAAAATAACACACACACACAAAGAAAAAAAGCCAACAATCAACACCGCAGAACACCCAAAATGCTACACACTAAACCATAAACCCTAAACCATAAAGCCTAAGCCGTAAGCCCTAAACCCTAAACTCCAACTTCTGAAATCTAACTTCCCAACCCTAAGACCGCTAAGTCCGAAAACTCCAAATCCTGAAGACCGAAAGTCCCAAACCTGCCAGTGTTTAGGGTTTAGGGTTTAGGGTTTAGGGTTTAGGGTTTAGGGTTTAGGGTTTAGGGCTTAGGGCTTTGCGGTTTAGGGTCCCAAGAACCGTAAGCCCCAAACCCTAAATAAAGGAAAACAACAAAAAAACCGAAGACCCCTCGCCTCTTCAGCAACCTCGCGTATGGGTACCCATATAAACGCTAGACCCTGAACCCTGAACCCTGAACCCTGAACCCTAAACCCTAAACCCTAAACCCTAAACCCTAAATCCTAAACCCTAAACCCTAAACCCCAAACCCTAAACCCTAAACCCCAAACCCTAAAGCCCTGGTGTTCCATCTTCAAGCCGGGCCTCGACCACCCTTACGGTTTAGGGTTTAGGGTGTGGGCTTCAGGGTTTAGGGTTCAGGGTTTAGGGTTTAATGTTTTGAACTCGGGTTTAGGGTGTAGGGGTTTAGGGGTTTAGGCCCGGAGCTTCCGCGAAGAGAGTGCCATAACCACTGGTATCTTTGGTTGAACCCTAAGCCCTAAACCCTAAACCCGAAACCCGAAACCCTAAACCCTACCCCTAAGCCGTCGGTAAAATCCAACAAGGTCTCCTGGCTCCATACCCAAAAGTTCTCGAGCAGGCCGAGTGCGAGAGGCACTGGGTTTAGGGTTTAGGGTTTAGGGTTTAGGGTTTAGGGTTTGGGGTTTAGGGTTTAGGGTTTAGGGTTTAGGGTTTAGGGTTTAGGGTTTAGGGTTTAGGGTTTAGGGTTTAATGTGTAGGGTTAGGGTTTAGGTTCATCTGGTTCTGAGCCGAGGCTTGCATCATTAACTGGATCGCCGCGTGACGAAGGCGATCACAATCATGCTCCGACACTTCTTCGCCTGATTCGTGTAACAAGTTCAAAAACAGCTTCCGGAAAGGCCTGAACAAAGGACTTATGCCTTACACGTGGCCACGCCCTTCTTGGCCTGATTCGTGTTAAAGTCGCGAAAGCAAAGAAGGAGAGCGGCCAAAGACGGCTCTGCGTCTCGAAGCAGCTGACGAAGATGAAAAACGGAAATCCACCTCACGTTGTGGCATATCCTTGCCTCATCCTAGCCGATCCAGAGTCCCTAATCGCTAAACCCTAAACCCTAAACCCTAAAACCCCCTAAACCCTAAAACCTAAACGCCCCAACCATGGCCAGATCTGCCGCCAGGATGCGCCATGCTGTGGCCCGCCTCGCTCAGCGCCTGAAGCGCGGGGCCCACCTTGAGGAAGGACACCTCAGCTAATTAAGGATCTCGGGTTGAGGTGCTTAGGGACACCTCAGCTAAGGGTTTCAGGTTTAGGTGCTTAGGTAGACCTGAGCAAAGGGTGTCGGGTTGCGGTGCTTAGGGACACCTCAGCTAAGGGTTTCGGGTTTAGGTGCTTAGGTACACCTCAGCTAAGGGCTTCGGGTTTGGGTGCTCGGGGACACCTCAGCCAAGGGTTTCGGGCTTAATTAGGTGAATAGGGACACCTCAGCTAAGGATTTCGGGTTGTGGTGCTTGGGTGCTTAGGGGTTTTAGGGTTGAGGGCACCGAGTTGAAAGTGCAGGGCTGCTTAGGACTTATGAGGGGAGGGGGGGGGGGGGGGGGGGGGGGGGGAGGGGGGGTAGGTGGATGGCTTAAATAGGGTTTAGGGTTTAGGGTTTAGGGTTTAGGGTTTAGGGTTTACATCAAGAGGCGGGCTACAACATAGCCTACTATCATTGCTGGGTCGGCCTTTATAATCCCGTTGAAACATGTTAGCAATGGGGTGTTCTGACAAAAAACCCCAAGGAAAACAGCTAAAATGTCCCAAAGGCCAAGCTAGATTGTATCCTGCTGGTCACCCTACATAGAGATACATGGGTGGTTGTCAAAACTATGGTCCCTTTTTGGGCACCCTAAAAATTAGGTGCCGAAGTACAATAGGGATCCAAAAAGGGACCATAATCTTGACAACCACCCACAAAGATGTACCCACGCTTAGCATCTGCAGGGTTAGAGTGACCCGTGTCGTACCTGGAGATGACCTGGTTTGGGATACTTGAACTTTAAAGTGGATACGAGGCCCTAAACCCCTAAACCAGAAACCCGAAACCCTAAACCCGAAACCCTAAACCCTAAACCCTATACCCTAAACCCTAAACCCTAAACCCTGAACCCTAAACCCTAAACCCTAGACACTAAACCCTAAACCCTAAACCCTAAACCGGAACCCTACAGGTATGGCAGCTGAATCTGACCACGGCGCAGCCTCCATCATCACCGGGGAGTGCATGATCTCAATGCCTGGAAGGCTGGCGGTTGAGGGTTTAGGGTTTAGGGTTTCGGGTTTCGGGTTTAGGGTTTAGGGTTTAGGGTTGAGGGTTTAGGGTTTAGGGTTTGGGGTTTAGGGTTTAGGGCACCAGGGACGTTTTTTTAATGTTTAGGTTTTGCGGGATTGGGGTCTTGGGACTTCAAGGGTTCATGGGCTTTAGGAGTATAGGGTTTATGGGTTTTTTGGGTTTAGGGTTTAGGGTTTATGGGTTTAGGGGTTTGGGGGATGTGATCTAGGGTTTTAGGATTTAGGGTTTACGGCTTAGAATTCTACTGAACTTGGGGCCCTACGACAATGTTAACTTTCGCTGTCTCTTAGGAATGATGGTACCAAAAAAATCTTTATAGTGCCCAAAAACTCAAAAAAACATTCGCGAATATCCCTAAGATTCGGGGTTTGGGGCTTTGGGTTTCGGAGTGAAGCCAAGGGCGGCTCGGGAATTTTAACCCCCCCCATTTGCGGAGATTGGTTTGAGAATTGTAAGTGCCTTGTTGCGGGGTCTTAGGGGCTGAATACCCTAGCCCAGAAAAGGATAACCTTTTATATATATATATATATATAGCAGGAATTATGTCCAAAAAGGTTAAAAGTTACCTACCCAGTCTACGTTATGGAGATGCGATTATGATTGGGGTATAAGGGGGGACACGCTTCTTTGGAACCTCTCAATAGGGAACTGTGGCCCAACATTCTAGGTCTCTTTGCATGTTAAGTGTACAGGCCTTGCAAGTCCTGCTCCTCTGCCCCAAGCCCTAAACCCCAAACCTCCAATATAGGGGTCTGAATAATTAGAACAGCGCTTTTTGAGGGTGATCATACTATACCTATAAAGGGACCCTAAGGGCATACTTCTATTAGTAACTCTTCCGACCCCTATACTACGCATGTTTATCTTGACAAGGCTCCATGCTGGACCACCGCGTCGTGAACCATTCTCAGTTGTTGCGGCCGGCGCGATCTCCTTGCACCTCTGCGCCGCGTGGCGCGTGATGGAATTCTGGGGTTTGAAATCTTAGGGTTCAGGGTCACCAGAAACCCCTACACCCTAAACCCTAAGCCCTACGCCGTAAACCCTAAACCCTAAACCGTAAAGCCTAAAGCCTTAACTCCCGAACGAAACCTTCTCTTCACCGTGCCGTGCTGCATGATCGAGGCACATACCTCATGGAACCCTGGGCCCTGAGTATGACCCCTTGCCCTTGTTTATAAGGATCCGAAGCATGGGCCCTTGTTCTATACAGTGTTTATAAGTTGTAACAGGGGGTACTGTAATCGCTATTGAGGACTGCTAGTATAAGGGGGAGCATCCCAATATACAATAAGGGCCATCCTAACCAGGGACGCAAATTACTTACTGTTGGCTAGCAGGGAATGAGGGAAGGAGGTACCCCATCATCCCTTAAAGGGTATATATAGGGGGACATAGGGTACCTCAGTCCCTCATCCCCTACTAACCCACAGTAAGATTCAGGATGCTTGGAAACCCTCGAGCCCCAAGAGCAATTCCTAGCAATTTGGTCCGCCCCCTGGCTTTGTTCAAAGGGGGTAAAGGGAACCCAACCCCTGGAGAAACAGGGGAACAAGGGTCCCTAAACCCTAAACCCTAAACCCTAAACCCCAAACCCCAAACCCTAAACCCTAAACCCCCAACCCCAAACCCTAAACCCTAAACCTTAAACCCTAAACCTTAAACCCCTCTGAGGGGCTTGGAGCCAAGTGGCCAGGCCTTCGGCCCGCCAGGCGCGCGCAGCTAGGAAGATGAGACTTCTGAGACTCTGACTAAAGCCGAAACGCTGCGAGGGTTTAGGGTTTAGGGTTTAGGGTTTAGGGTTTAGGGTTTAGGGTCTAGACGGTTTTCGAGTGTAGAGGGTTCAGGGACCATTCATGTACCCTAAGACCTAAACCGCCCATGGGCCGATTTTTGGGTTCTGGGGTCCGGGAATTCTGACGCCGAAACAGTGCAGTCTGCAGGGGCAGGCACACCTTAATTGAGGAATAGGTTTAGGGTTTAGGGTTTAGGGTTTAGGGTTTAGGGTTTAGGGTTTAGGGTTTAGGGTTTAGGGTTTAGGGTTTAGGGTTTAGGGTTTAGGGTTTAGGGTTTAGGGTTTTGGGTTTAGGCTTTAGGGGGCCTGAGCATTTTGGGACCTAGGGTTGCGGGAATGAATGCGCATTAACGATCTTAGGGGTGTTGGTTGGGCTCTGGGGGGTTGTGGAGGGCGCAGGATTTTGCGCGCAAGGTTTGGGAAAAGAACTGCCCCTTAACCTAAACCTAAACCACACCCTAAATCCTAAACCTAAACAACCCTAAACCCTAAACCCTAAACCCTAAAAATGAGGCCCTACCTTGCCCTATGCCGTGGGATGAGCTCCTGGGCTTCGGGGCGGGGGCTGGCAGCCCGAAACCCTAAACCCTAAACCCTAAACCCTAAACCCGAAACCCTAAACCCTAAACCCTAAACCCTAACCTCGCTCCGTTTTCCTTCCGAGGTGCTCTCGGCTCCACGACCGCTGGCAGCTAAAGCCCCTGACCCTGAAAGGGTTTAGGGTTTAGGGTTTAGGGTTTAGGGTTTAGGGTTTAGGGTTTAGGGTTTAGGGTTTAGGGTTTAGGGTTTAGGGTTTAGGGTTTAGGGTTTAGGGTTTAGGGTCTAGGGTCTTGGGGTTTTAGGGTTTTAGGGTTTTAGGGTTCTAGGGGTTTAAGGTTCTAGGGTCTTAGGGTTTTGTAGGTCGGGGCTTCCCTACCTAAACCCAAACTCGGCATGGAATCCAGGGCTTCCTTGGGCCTTGTTTGGGAATGTTTGGGGCTTAGGCTTTTTAGGGCTTAGGGTTTAGGGTTTAGGGTTTAGGGTTTAGGCCTGCAGGTCTAGGGCTACTAGGGCTTAGACACCCATGAGGACTCACCTTCAGCCCTGAAGGCTTTGAACCCGAAGCCTGTCGCGAAGTTGCGTGACCGCCCATGAACTGTTAAGCAGGGGCTCTGAACCAAAAAAGTCTTGGGTCTAGGAGGCTTTGGTAAACCCTAAACCCTAAACCCTAAACCCTAAACCCAGGATTTAGGAGTCTAGGGTTTCTGGGTTCTAGGCTTTGGATACCTAGGGCGTTGGGACCCTACACCCCCTCCCCCTCAGGCGGTGTGGGGGAGGCCCAAAGGAACTGAAAGACTCGCTTCATGTCGCCGACGTCGCCGTCCTTGGTCGCCCAGGTGAGAACTCATGTAGACAGGAGCCCTGTACCATGCTAAGCCTAAAAGGGTTTAGGGTTTAGGGTTTAGGGTTTAGGGTTTAGGGTTTGGGGTTTAGGGTGAAACCCGAAGCCCCAAGCCCAAAGAAAGGTCCCAAAAGCAGCGCACCAAGGGCCTCCCGAGCATCCCCAGCGTCATCCTCCACAGCGAACTTCACGTTCTCGGCGCGGAGCATGTTGAATCCAGCCCTGGCCAGCGTTCACCCCTAAATCCTAAATCCTAAACCCCAAACCCGAAACTTGAAACCCCAAACCCGAAACCTGAAACCCTAAACCCTAAACTCTGAATCTAGAACCCCTTAACCCTAAACCCTAAACCCTAAACACTAAACCCTAAACTCTGAATCTAGAACCCCTTCACCCTGGACTCTTCCGTGTTTAGGGGGCTCAGGGCTTAGGGTCTCAGCTTGGTCCCACGTAGGGTTTGCAGGGTTTCATAGGGTTTCATAGGGTTTCATGGGGTTTTATAGGGTTTCATAGGGTTTGTAGGGTTTGTAGGGTTTATAGGGTTTATAGGGTTTAGGGGGCTTCACAGGGTTTTTTAGGGCTTATAGGGTTTCATGGGGTTTTATTGGGTTTATAGGGTTCATTGAGTTTATTGGGTTTATAGGGTATAGGCATAGGGTTTCATAGGGTTTGGGTCTACAGGGTTTATAGATTGTACGGAGAGAGGGAGGGAAAGAGAGCGCTCCTATGTCAAAATTACAGTGCCCCCTAGAGGAGCCATAGGTTAAGCTACAGCACCGTATACTTACGAAACTCCCGTGAGCCCTGGACCTAAACCCTAAACTCTAAACCCAAACCCTAAACCCTACACCCTAAGCCCAAAACCCTAAACCATGAAGCCTGCGCAGCTTCTGGCCTTCGCCAGCTGGGCGCTCCTTAGCTAGAGAGGCCTTTGTTATCATTATCATCATTTAATTGTGGACGACAATCATTCTCAAATAATGTTTCATTAAGTTATTTCAACGCGACAGATGGCAAAGCCCCAAATCTAAGTAGACCCGACACCCTTTCTTGGGGATCGGCACCAGTCTCTCCAACCTGAGCGCTGAACCAGGCCCTAAAACCTTTAAATTTACACCCCCCCAAACCCCAAACCCTGTAAACCCTGTAAACCCCGCAAGCCCTATAATCCCTTTTAACCCTATAAACCTGATAAACCCTATAAACCCGACAAACCCTGCAGACCCTATAAACCCTATAAACCCAGGAACCCTACAAACCCTATAAACCCTACAAACCCACAAACCCTACAAACCCTATAGACCGGTTTAAACCCTACAACCCCTAAGCCCTACACCCTAAATCCTAAACACTAAACCCTACACTCCACCTACACCCTCAACCCTAAATCCTAAACCCCTACACCCTACACCCTAAACGGAAACCCACAAAATGGCTTTCTACACCCTACCTACACCCTAAACCCTCCGAAGCCCCAGAGGCGTGGCCTCTGAAGCGCTTCGACGAGCTCGTTCTTTTGCGCGGGCCCCGCGTCCTCGCCCAAACAGTTCGGAGGATCCGGGGCTTGGGGTTTATGGGGCTTATGGACAGTTACCCTAGGGTTAGGCTTTAAGGTTTAGGGTTTAGGGTTTAGGGTTTAGGGTTTAGGGTTTAGGGTTTAGGGTTTAGGGTTTAGGGTTTAGGGTTTAGGGTTTAGGGTTTAGGGTTTAGGGTTTAGGGCTTAGGATTCATAGGGCTTGTGGGTTATCGCGTTTCGAGTTCAGGGTTTATAGGCTTCAGGTTAAGGGCTTGGGGTTCAGCGTTTACCGGGTGGGGAGTTGGCCCATTCAACCATGGGGCTTAGGCCTTAGAGTTTAGGGTTCAGGGCTTCGGGTCCTGTGAGAACAGAGTCCGGAATAGGAGCCTTTCGAACCCGAAAAGAGAAAATATGAAACAGTGCAAGGGTCTAGCCACCTAGCCAGTAGAACATGGGAGTGCCCGATGCGGTACTTTTTGCTGCGAATGTTTTATGGCCAGGACGGGATCCGGTCGGAAAGTTGGGTCAAAAAATTTGCGCCTCAACCCTAAACCTTAAACCCTAAACCCTAAACCCTAGGCTTGGAACCCAGGGCTTGCGGCGTTTAGATAGCTCCTACACCTGAACTCTCCTCCAACTCCTAAAACCCTGAACCCAGAAGGGTTTAGGGTTTACAGGGGGGCTTAGGGGGGTCGGATTTAGGGTGTAGGGTTTGGCCGGCTTAGGGTTTAGGGGGTTTAGGGTAAAAGGGTGTAGGGGTTGGGGCTTCAGGGGTTTAATTACGGGCAAGGGCCCCTCTACAGATCCATCCTGAGCTCGGCCCCACCAGCGCTTGAAGGGCTCCACCACCAGTAGGCGCGAATGTGGAGATGGCTTCCTGAGTTCGGGGGCTGATTTAGGGGGGTTGGATTTAGGGTGTAGGGTTTGGGGGGTTTGGGGGGTTTGGGGGGTTTAGGGCTTAAAGTTTAGGGTCTAGGGTTTAGGGTTTAGGGTTTAGGATTAGGGCGGGCCAGGGAGGGCCAGGGCCAGGGAGCGTCAGGAAGAGCGCCAGGGGAGGCCAAGGAAGGCAGAACCCAGTTTGCCACATCCGAGCTTTGCATGTATCTGGTTTAGGGTTTAAGGTTTCGGGTTTAGGGTTTAGGAACCAGTAGACACAGAATGAAACACCCACCGCCCACCGATTGGTGGGATTCAAGTGAGAAGCACAGTGGCAAGATATGGCAAGTGCTGGGGCATCTCAAGGCCCCAAGCCCACACGGGAGTTGGCTGGCTTCCCTCCTGCTGGCGTTTTGCCACCTTGCTCAAGAGCGCCAAGCTGACACACCCGCCCAACCGGTGTCGGAAAGAGCAAGACGCACGGCCTCGGGAGGGCTGCTTATGGACAAGGGCCGATGGCCCAGTGCCTCGAAGCATGCAGTGCGTCAAGAATTCTGCAACTGCGTGACGCGCCAAGGCGTGATTCCGACAGCCACAGGATCCGAAGTGTTCGAATCGAGAACCAGGAATCACATCGTCGCGCGTCGTGCTGCCATCTCTTCATGTCCTCAGATCCTCACTTGTTGCACACCCAAGCGCGCCAAAACCTAAACCCTGTTGAGGCCCGACGACAAGCAACAGATCGACTGTTGAGTCAAAGAGCATCTCCAAGCAATTAATCTCCGCAAATAGACATCAATAGTACCAAGAAACCAATCACAAATAATCAGAAATGATCCAAAACAATACATCGTCGCCGAGAGCAAGTTGCTTTTTTAAACAGCGAACATGATAACTAATAACGAGCAGTGAAAATACATGATCACAAGCGCCAAGCTAGAACAAAACGTACACGAATAACGGGCCCTCGGCTCTGACCTCGCTTGCAGGAGGGTTTCCACCACATAGCGCTCAAGGCAGGCGCGGGCCTAGCTCGGCACAGCCTCTGCAGCAACTCGATACGCTTCTCAGCCAGTCGTTGATGGAGATAGCGACGCATCATCCTCCCGCTGGACAATATTGGCTCTCGCAACGGGTCATCAAAATCGTGACGCTTGACCTGCAATGAACCCTAAACCCCATGACAGAACCTACAGGCACCCAACTATCGACGCCGTAAGTTGTAAGCGCTAGCTGTCCTGAAGCGGACCCGAAGAAGGAACTGAGCTGCGGACACGAAAAATACGGAAAACAAAAAGATTGCGGCCGGCTCGGGCAAAGCGTGTGGCATGACTTTGCTCAGGTTGGAAGGTTTTCCGTTTTGGGGCGACGACACAGCCAAGCTGAAAAAAACTTCAGGGTTTCGGCTTGGCCTTCAGGACTGAGTGTAAGCCGAGTACCACACTTGCTCACGCTTGCGTGCTCGCAGGCATGAACTGGGTCCAATTCAATGTGAGGAGATTGGTACACCTCGACGACAATGCTGAACAGCGTGCGCACACACACATACACACGCAAACCGGGAACTGCATCATGCTGGTTCTTGCGAGCTCGTGCGTGTGCTCGTAATTTCGCGACCATCAGCACCAGGAATAACAAATTCACAGCGGGGCTTCTTCTTCCTCTTGGTAGCCCAGTAACTATATTCCAATAAGGGCACCCTGTTGTGAGTTGCTTGTTTTTTATAAGGGAACCATAACCAAGAAAAAAAGTAAAGGGTACCACTGGGCTACCAAGTTCTGCTTTTTCTGATCCGTCACGGGTTCGCTCAGTGCGTCCATCGACCATCGAGATGAAAATCTATCGAAATCGCGTCTCCATCGGAATCTTGTATGCAGGTGCCTCTCCTCTCGGTCAAGCCTAAACCCTAAACCCTAAACCCTAAACCCTAAACCCTAAACCCTAAACCCAAAACCGTTTAGGGTTTCGGGTTCAGGGTTTAGGGTGTTATTTGGTGGTTTGAGGCTCGGTTGAGGGTAAGGGTTGGGATTCAGGAGTGGAGGGTGTAGGGTTCAGGAAATCGGCCAAAGGGCAGAACCCTGTTGTTTAATGTGGCTCATAGAGGAACAAAACCTTTCAAAGGGGAATTAAGGTACTATACCGGGCATGCTGGAAGCCTACATGCAGCTATTCCTCCACAGTTGCTGTCTAGCATCAGCACCCGGTGGGCCTCAGCGAGCACCTGCCAGAGCAGGAACCCTCAACCCTAAACCCTAAACCCCTCAAAAAAACACACGGCTTCGGAAGCGACATAATGGCTTTTTTTTTGGTGTGGGGGGGTTGGGAACTACGGCTTAGGTATTTCCCTAAATAGGGGTACCCCTTTTATACCCCGAAATAGAATAGAATCCCCTTGAAGGGACCCCCCAAAAAGAAAAAGGGTACCCCTTTTTTCGGAAACCCCCCATTTAGGTATAGGTACAGACGAAATGAAGAGACACAACCTTATAATACTTACCAAAGTTTCAACACCAAGTACCCATGAGCCTGTCAAAGGTCTAAACGCCTAAACCCTAACCCTAAACCCTAAACCCTAAACCCTAAACCCTAAACCCTAAACCCTAAACCCTAAACCCTAAACCCTAAACCCTAAACCCTAAACCCTAAACCCTAAACCCTAAACCCTTGCGCCTTTGCGTAGTCGAGGCTCCATAGAGCCCTGCAGAGAATGGCCACGTCGAAGGTGCCGCGCCAGCCGTCGGGCAGGGCGGCCAAGTTCTGCACCACCTCCGCGAGGCCCAGAGAGCTGGGACTAGGGGCTTAGGGGCTTAGGGTTTGGGGTTTAGGGTTTAGGGTTTAGGGTTTAGGGTTTAGGGTTGAGGGTTGAGGGTTGAGGGTTGAGGGTTGAGGGTTGAGGGTTGAGGGTTGAGGGTTGAGGGTTGAGGGTTTAGGGTTTAGGGTTTAGGGTTTAGGGTTAGGGGTTTAGGGTTTAGGTTTGGGCTTGGGCCCAAAGAGGTATACCTATAGGACTAGGGGTTAGTTTAGTTAGGGGTTTAGGGTTTAGGGTGTTCAGAGTTTAAGGTTTAGGGTTTAGGGGTTTCAGGGTTTAGGGGTTTGGGGGGTTAGGGTGTTTAGAGTTTAAGCTTTAAGGTTTAGGGTGTTTTTGGGTCTACCATAGGGTTAGGGTTTAGGGTGTAGGGCTTAGAGTTGAGGATATTTTAGAGTTTCGGGTTCAAGGTTTAAGGGTTCTTAGCGAACTAAAGGACTCACTCAGAAGCAATCCCTTATGAGGGGTTCTCCCCTAATCCTGCTTACAGCTGCAACCCTGAGCCCTGTAAACCCTAAACCCTAAACCCCAGCCCTAAACCCTAAAACCCTATAAACCCTAAACCCTAAACCCTAAACCCCACACGCTAAACCCTAAGCCCTAAAGCCTAAAGCCCTGTCAAGGCCTTAAGCCCTAAGCTTAGGGTTTGGGGTTTAGGGTTTAGGGTTTAGGGTTTGGTTTAGGGTTCAGGGTTCAGGGTTCAGGGTTCAGGGTTCAGGGTTCGAGCTCAAACACCTAAGCCGGGAAACCCTTCAGCCCCTGAGCCTTAGGCTAATGTTGTATCCTGATTAGTGTGCTCCCCCGGAATTGTGGAAAAAAATCCAAAAATTATTCAGGGGGATCTATTTGAGGAGGACCCCCGGAATTGTGAAAAAAAATCGGGCGATGCAAAATTTCGGCGAGGCTGTCGACTGGTGTTGTCGTCCATAAATCGCTTCTGAACCGAGCCTGAGAGACCAAAGATCAAAAGTTTAAAGACTGAAACCTTGAGGCCTGAGGTTGTCGGGCCCTGAAAATTTCAGTCTCCAGGCCGGGCCCAGGGCTAAGATTTCCTTATTAAATTCTTTTGTACCGAGGCCGGGCAATCAAATTTCAAAGGGGGTAGTCCAGCAGCTGCCCGGATGCCGTATAATATAAAAGTTTGCTCCCCCCGGAATTATATTTTTTTTTGCGGGCTAGTTGGGTTTGGATCCAGAGGCCTAAGGGCTGAGGTTTCCTAAACCTTGAGGCCTGAGGTTGTCGGGCCCTGAAATCTTCAGCCTCCAGGCCAGACCCAAAACTAAGATTTCCTTATAAAATTCTTTTGTACCGAGGCCGGGCAATCAAATTTCAAAGGGGGTAGTCCAGCAGCTGCCCGGATGCCGTATAATATAAAAAGTTTGCTCCCCCGGAATTATATTTTTTTTTGCGGGCTGGCTTGGTTGGGATAGATGGATCCCCTTTAAATTCATATAACCTCATCCTTCTTAAAATCGTATGGATCCCTCTTAATTTCATATAGTCTCAACCCGTTTAGAATCATATGGATCCCTTTTACACTCATACGAGCTCATCCCTTTTAAAATCATATGGATCATATGGATCCCTTTTAAATTCATATAAACTCATCCCTTTTAAAATCATATAAAACCAGACCCCCCCCCCCCCCCAAATTGCCCCCCCCCCCCCCCCCCCTCTAAAGAGCGGGATCCTTTCGTTGAGGGGGGGGGGGGGGGGGGGGCACACTAATCAGCAGACAACATTACAACTGTCCTGGACCTCTAAGCCTAGCCTCAACCAAGCCCCTTCACCCTGAAACCCCGAGAAAAGACCCACAATATGAAACCCCAAAAATGTCAAAGTCCAAGCCGTAAAATCAAAAAGACAAGCCGTAAAATCAAAAGGACAAGCTTTGGAAACAAAACAAAACGATGACATACAAAAGAACCAAAATCGCCCCTAGACAGTCCTTACTGGGGATTGTAGTACCCCCTATGATTATCCCTAGTAAGGGGGAACATCCCAACCTCAATCCTTCAACCCTAGGCCCCCCCCCCCCCACCCCGAGGCCCTGGCGACGCCCGGTGCCAAACGTGCGGCGTCCACGGAGGTCATCTGCAGGTCTTGGCGCCGCTGCCTTTCTTCACTACCAATTGCTTAAGAACGCGCCGTTTTTTTCTTTATCTTCAATATAAGGGTAGGGATTTGTTTTTATATATTTTTTGTGGGGGTTCTTAGGAAAATAGTAGTTCAGGGCTCTTGGGCGTACAAGTAGGTTTAGGGTTTAAAGTTGGGGCTTTGGAGCTCAAGGGCTCATACCTTGGGGTGTTGGGGTGTAGAAGTTCAGGGTTTTGGGGCCGGCAGGACAGATACTCAGACATAAAAGAGCAACCTTGCATGAATTTTGCAGAAGAAGCCGGGAGAAGAAATCTACTTGAGCTCCGCGAGCTTTTGTTTAGAAATGCTGGACTTCGTCGAATTGTTCAGACCAGCCCCAAACCCCCTCTCACCTGGAAAACTCCCTGGGCTTATAGGGCGCATAGGGCTTACAGGGTCAATAGGGTCACAGGGTTAGAGGGGTTTAGGGCTCATAGGGTAATTTGGTTAGGGGTTGAGGGTTATAGGGCTCACAGGTTTACAGGGCCCATAGGTTTGTAGGCCAGGTTTATAGGGTTATAGGGCTGATAGGGCTGGCAGGGCTTGTAGGGTCATAGGGTTAGAGGTTTAGAGGGCTCAGCCTAAACCCTAAACCCTAAACCCTAAACCCTAAACCCTAAACCCTAAACCCTAAACCCTAAACCCTAAACCCTAAACCCTAAACCCTACAGGGCGCCTCATCTCTCTGCCCAGTGCTGCGTCGCCGCAGCCGAGATCCACGATCTTCCAAGGCCTCTTCTCATGACTTGGAGGGGCCTAGCTAGGGTTTAGGGTTTAGGGTTTAGGGTTTAGGGTTTAGGGTTTAGGGTTTAGGGTTTAGGGTTTAGGGTTTAGGGTTTGGGGTTTAAGGGTTTAGGGTTTAGGGTTTAGGGTTTAGGGTTTAGGGTTTAGGGTTTAGGGTTTAGGGTTTAGGGTTTAGGGGTTTAAGGGTTTAGGGGTCTAAGGGTTCAGGGTTTAGGGTTGAGGGTTTCAGGGGGGACATAGCTAAGGTGTAGGGTGCAGGGGGTTGGTTTCGGGGCTTAGGGTTTAAGGCTTAAGGGCTTACAGGGCTTACAGGGCCTACAGGGCTTACAGGGCTTACAGGGCTTGCATGGCTTATAGGGCCCAGGGTTTCAGGGGCTCAAGGGCCTAGGGCTCCCAAACCCTGAACCCTGACCCTAAACCCTAAACCCTAAACCCTAAACCCTAAACCCCCCTGGACCCTGAACCCGAAATCCCCAAAACGACCCGCTCCTGCTACCTTCCTCGGCGTGCAGCCGCTCCAAGAAGTCCGCCGTCTCCAGACAGACCTCGAAGATTGAGGTCTTTGGGGTCTTCCCGGCTTCAGGGTTCGGGTTTAGGGTTTAGGGTTTAGGGTTTAGGGTTTAGGGTCGTGCTTTAGGGCGTCTTGGGTTTAGGGCTTGCAGGTTGTTTCGGGTCTTGGGGAAAGCCAATCGGCCACCATGGCCCTTAAAACCCTCCGAAAAACATTCCTGAATATGATCCTCCTAGAACCAGTAAAGAAAAATGTAAAATGTCCCAAGGGCCTACTGAGTTTAGTAGGCTGGTGTTCATGTCTCAGGGATGTGTTGGAGCACGTTGCTTTGAAACACAATTTGGGGGGGGGGGGGGGTCGTTGCCATGCTTTCATGGGTTTCGGGCTCGACGAAGCCCCTGAACCCTACATCCCAACAAATTTTGGGGTCTGGGGCTAGGGCATTACCGCGATTAAGGGTTCAAGAATAGTAATACGTCCTGGAGGTGGCCTCACCCTAAACCCTAAACCCTACACCCTAAACCCTAAACCCTAAGCCCTAAACCCTAAACCCTAAACCCTAAACCCTAGGACAGAACGACGAAGCCCCAGAGCAAGATTTCGGGCATTTGCCGAGGCATCGCCTGCTTTTGCACTGTGCTGGCAAGTCAGCTTCCCCACCGTGCAGCAAGCCGTTCAATCCGTTCAAATGTCTCAAGTACCATGCACCCCTTCAGCCCGACACTTTTGGTCGAAGTTTGTGAAGGTGTTGTCCAATGCTGTGCTGTGATCGAAGCAGCCAGTCTTCAATGTCAGGCGGCTTGGAACAGCAAGTGCTCAACTTGAGCATGACCCTGTTCCCTAACTGAACTTGGAACCCTAGCAAAAATCATAATCTTAGCTGTTTCTGAGGAATGATAATACCCGAAAAATAGAAATTATTCCCAAGTATCTCTAAGGTTCAATGGGAATGCCAATGCCGAAGCGGTCTTGCCATTGCTTTGGGCCAAATACACCAAATGCACCGTGCCAGTGTGGACACTCGGAGCTGTTGCCCTCAAAGCTGTGTTACCGATGTTGTCGGCCAAGTCGAGGTGAGCACTGCCCTTAAGCAACAGACGCACGACCTCAACGCACCCCGACTGAGGCGCTACCAGGAAAGGTGCGACGGCGCGGCTAGCGGCCAAGTTGATGTAAGCGCCGGACTCGAGCCATAACAGCACTGTCTCGGACTGGATGATCTGTGATGCGGCCATCAGTGCTGTGGTACCGAAGCCGTCGGCCAAGCCGATGTGAGCACCAGGCTCAAGCAACCCTAAACCCTAAACCCTAAACCCTAAACCCTACACCCTAAACCCTAAATCACAACCTCAACGTGGCCGCTCCGTGATGCTGCCATCAGAGCAGCGAAGCCGTCGCTCGTGCCCAAGTCGATGCGAGCATTCGCCTCAAGCCACAGGCGCAGGATGTCAACGTGTCCCCCCGGCAATGCCGGCGTCAGAGATGTGACGCCATCGTTAGCAGCCAAGTTGATGTCAGTACCAGCCTCAAGCAACAACCGCACGACCGCAACGTGACCCGCCTGAGATGCCAGCATCAGAGACGTGTCGCCAGCATTGTTGGCCACGTCGACGTGAGTACCAGCCTCGACCAACAACCGCACAACCTCAATGTGACCATTGCCCGATGCCATCATCAGAGCTGTGCCACCTTCGTCGTGGGCCATGTCAGCGTGAGCATTCGCCACAAGCAACAAGCGCACGACCTCCCTGTGGCCGTTGTGCGATGCCATCATCAGGGCTGTGTTGCCTATGCTGTCGGCCCAGTCGACGTGATCATGAGAAGCGAGCAACAGGATCGCCCCAAGCAACAAACGCACGACCTCGATGTGTCCATTGCACGATGCCAGCATCAGAGACGTGTCACCAGCATTGTCCATGTCGATGTGAGCACCCGCCTCAAGCAACAACCGCACGACCTCCACGTGCCCCGCCTTAGATGCCAGCATCAGAGACGTGTCACCAGCATTGTTGGCCAT
The DNA here is from genome assembly GCA_905221605.1 of Symbiodinium natans. Taxonomy (NCBI): domain Eukaryota; class Dinophyceae; order Suessiales; family Symbiodiniaceae; genus Symbiodinium; species Symbiodinium natans. The sequence goes on from CAJNDS010002114.1 coordinate 165,230, forward strand.
GTCGATGTGAGTACCACGACCACTGCGCGATCACGACCAACGCGCCCCAGATGCCCCCGCCGCGGCCCCAAGATGCAGGCGACGAGCCTCCGCAGGGCCGCTAACCCACCAGCGCTGATGATGTACCGCCGGCCGCCCAGACACCAGGCCCGGCCGGCACAGCAGCGGCTCCGACCCACCGACCCGCCAGCAACGATAAATGCTGCGAGCGGGGCCCCAGCGGGAATCACCCCCCGCAGCGCCTTGCTGACGGCCTGCTTCAGAGCACCCGCGCCGCGCAGGAAGCCCGCCCAGCGGAGGGCCCCGCCACGCCCCCAGCGTGGCACCGCCGCCAGCGACGTCCGCTCCACGTGCCCCGTCTTAGATGCCAGCAGCAGAGACGTGTCACCAGCATTGTTGGCCATGTCGATGTGAGTACCAGCCTCGAGCAACAACCGCAAAACCTCAGCTTGGCCGTGGTGCGATGCGCGAATCAAAGCTGTGTCACCGCGCCTGTTGGCCAAGTCGACGTGAGCACCGGCTTCAAGCAACACACGCACGACCTCAACGTAGCCCACTGCAGATGCCATCGACAGAGCTGCGGTACCGTGCCTGCAGGCCAAGTGCATGTCAGCCCTGGCCTCAAGCAACAAACGCACGACCTCGACCTGACCGCAGCGAGATGCCATCGCCAGAGCTGTGACGCCGTGGTGAGCACCGGCCTCAACCAACAAACGAACGACCTCGACCTGGCCGTAGCGAGATGCCCGTATCAGAGCCGTGCCACCATTGCCGTTGGCCAAGTCGATGTGAGCACCGGCCTCAAGCCGTAAACTAGGATGGCCCTCAAAAACCCCCCTGAAATATGTTCCTCAACAAGATCCTCTTGAACCCAAGAACGGACAATGAAGAATGTCCCAACAAGGGCCTAGCAAACGTACGTATGACCTCAACCCCTAAACCCCAAACCCCAAACCCTAAACCCTAAACCCTAGACCCTGCCTCAAGTAACACTCGTATGACCTCAACGTGGCCGTTGTCAGCTGCCGCCATCAGAGCCGTGCCACCCTCGTCGTTCGCGACGTTGGGGTCGATTGGATGCTGCAGACTGGATTCAACCTCCCGGCTCTACAAATCTCATGGGTTCCCCTACTACCCCCCAAGGTTCCCCCCTGAAATAGTTATGCCTAAATAGCTTATCACAACTTAAGCCATCTTCCCGGTGTTCAAACTAACTACGATCTGCAGTGCTTCTGCAATTTTTGGATCCCGGCCTCAGCCACGGAGCCTGCTGATGCAGCGGAAAGTAGCTTCTCTGTTTCTGGGGCCAGGCAGTACGAAAGTAGAACGAGCTCCAGCTCCATGGGGGGAAGTCTAACTTGGCATCATCATTCAAAACCTGGCCATGGAGAAGCAGTCTTTGCCGGAAGCGCAGGGGCATCCCGTGCAGCTGAATTCGGGTTTAGGGTTTAGGGTTTAGGGTTTAGGGTTTAGGGTTTTGGGTTTAGGGTTTAGGGTTTAGGGTTTAGGGTTCAGGGTTTAGGGTTTAGGGCTCAACTCGTCCTGCTGGGGCACTTTCGCCAACTCTTCCCCTGAGAGCAGCCTGACACAAAGCATTGCCAAGCACACCGTGGAACGCGATGGGCTAAGGCACGTCTGTCAAGCCACGATGCTGCACGTGTTGGGCATGCGGAGGTTTTGGCTTTAAAACAAAAAAACTTCCATTTTCATAGGCTGCCAATCATGAGTTTGGGGTCAAGGCATCTGATCTAGGGTAGAGGGTGCTGCACCTGAAACACCTCAACCCTCAACCCCCAAAACACCTCAACCCTAATCACAAACTTTGAAGAAGGCCCTAAACCCTAAACCTAAACCCTAAACACTAGGACCATACTAAGAAACCGTGTAATTTCAAGTACACGATGGAGCTTAGAGAGCTGCCAAATGATTCAAGGAAGTGGGAGCCGGGAGACAGTCCGCAAAGAAAAACCCTCAACCCCTAAACCCCCCGTACCCTAAACCGTAAACCCGAAACCCCAAACCCCAAACCCCAAACCCTAAACCCGAAACCCTAAACCCCAAACCCTAAACCCTAAACCCACCGGGGGCCTCGTTCCCCTCACCGGCCATGCCCTCAGCCTGCCACAAAATGGGCTTCTAAGGGTTGAAAATCGGGCTAATTGGGTTTTGGGGTAATTGGGTTTATTAGGGTTTAGGGTTTAGGGTTTAGGGTTTAGGGTTTAGGGTTTAGGGTTTAGGGTGTAGAGTTTAGCGGGGTCTGTTGGGTTTTGGGTTAATTGGGTTAGAGGGTTTGGGGTTAATCGGGGTTAAGAGGGTTCAGAGTTGAGTGGGTTTCGGTTTTAGGTTTCAGGAGCGCACAAGACACATAGCTGAGAGCGCGATGCTCATGTCCGACGGCGCCAAAAACCTTTCAGTCGCGAGTGAACTCCTGGCGGTGTTACGTGTGCTCTGCCCATGCGAGACGCTAATCTTGCTTAATCATTGACACGCCGGGTGAAGCCCACGCCTAGGCGGCACAGTTGTTGGAGCTTCCGACATTAGGGGTACCTTGTTGGGGCCTAAACCCCAAACCCCAAACCCTAAACCCCAAACCCTAAGCCCTTCCATCACCTCGCCCACCAGGGTCCGCCCAATTTACACCAACATTTTAGGGGAAGACATTGAAAACTTGCCATGTTCCCTGTTAAGGAATAGGGTTTAGAGTTTAGGGTGGGATTATAATGGGGGCCCTAAGGCCCCAAATCCGAAACCCCAAACCCTTACCCCTAAACCCGAAGCCTTAACCGGAAACCCCAAACCCTAACCCGAAACACCGAACCCTAAACCCTCCTAAATCCCTAAACTCCCTAAACCCTACGTAAACCCTAAATCCCTAAACTCCCTAAACCCCTAAACCCTCCTAAATCCCTAAACTCCCTAAACCCTAAACCCGAAACCCTAAACCCTAAATCCCTAAACTCCCTAAACCCTACATCCCAAACACAAAAAAAAGCAACTCCTGGCCTTCGCGGCCTCCGTGTAGGCCGGCAGCAGCTCCGGCCGCTTCGTGACGGTGTCGAAGAACTCCTCCCGAAGAAGAGGCTCCCGAGGGTTTAGGGTTTAGGGTTTAGGGTTTGGGGTTTAGGGTTTAGGGTTTAGGGTTTGGGGTTTAGGGTTTAGGGTTTAGGGTTTAGGGTTTAGGGTTTAGGGTTTAGGGTTCCCTTTCATGACTGAAGGGGGTGGAGGTCGGAGGCTTCAAGCCCTAAACCCTAAACCCGAAACCCCAAACCCTAAGCCCTAAGCCCTAAGCCCTAAGCCCTAAGCCCTAAGCCCTAAACCCTAAGCCCCAAACCCTAAACCCTAAACCCGAGACCCTACACTCGGACCAACGCTTCCTCGGCATCCATGCTCTTCATCCAAGCGTGCCACGTGGCCACGCAGCTTGGGAGGTTCTTCTTTGAGAGCCTGGCAGGTTTCGAGTTTATGAAGTTGAGGGCTTAGGGTTTAGGGTTTATAAAGGTCAGGGTTTAGGGTTTCGGGTTTAGGGTAACAGGCTTAGGACAGGGGTATTGGCTTCTTTGAGAGCCTGGGGGGTTTCGGGTTTATATGGTTTAGAATAGGGGTTATACTGGGGGGTTTATGATAACAGGGTGTACAATAGGGCTTCTGAACAAGATTGTCTTCCTTGAGAGCCTGGGAGGTTTCGGGTTTAGTAGGGTGACAGGCTTTATAATCGGGTTTATGACAGGCTTAGGTTCTTCTTTCAGCCCTTATATACTGCTTTTATACCCTATGCAACGCAAGGGCCCATACTTCAGAACCCTTTCAAGAAGGCAAGGAACCATATTCAGGGCCCATATAACCACCCATACATGGAGGCTCAATGCGTGCTGTTTGAAAGGAATTTGGACAACCTGTTTCTGGGAGAGAGGCAAGACAGAGGGCCCTTGCCGAGCACGAGACCCGCCAAACACTCAGGGGATCGTAACCTAAACCCTAAACCCTAAACCCTAAACCCCAAACCCCAAACCCTAAACCCCAAACCCCAAACCCCAAACCCTAAACCCTTACCCCCCCCTCAAGGTTGCCCGACTTCTTAGGCTTGATTGCCCTTATGGTATCCTCAACTACGACCTGGTAGGAGGGGCTATTTTCATAGGAATCTACTTGGAGGTTTATTAACCACTTACAACTGCACTTATCAACCACTTATAAGCCCCTTAAGTGCCCTAGTATGGTCATCAGTACGGTTAAAAGTTCGGTTCTAATTTGGTTCCCAAAATAGAGATACCCTGTTGGAGTGTTTTTTTTTAAAGAGTTTTGGGGGCATATTAAGGGTACCCCTTCTGGGAAATACCCATGTAGGGTGTAGTGAGGTTGAAAAACGGCCCTAGCCCCTAACCCCCCTTCAGGGCTTAGGGTATAGGGAGCCTCCAGCGGTTCCCGCGCCACGGCCGGTCGGCCCCCGCAGCCTTGGTGGGGCGCGGGGCCTGCATAGACGGACGAGATGCTATGCTAGGGCTTGGTTTCAGGTTCAAAACTCGTGATAGATGGGAGTGTGGGACATAAAGAGTCACTGTCCCTGTGTCTGGACACGACTTTATCTGGGCCTCCTATAACCCGAGTTATCGCTGCACGTGAAGCCCGAGCTGTTTTACCTTCATACCTTGTGGCACAGTGACATTCCCTGAACAAGATGCGCGCGGATATGCAGTCGGGACCGCATGGCAAAGCTCACCCAGCGCACTGACACCCGCGGACACACAGACAGACGGACGACAGACAGACAGACCGACCGACAGACAGACAGACACAGAGACACACAGACACGGAGACACAGACACACAGAGACACAGGGACAGAGAGACAGAGAGACAGAGAGACAGAGAGACAGAGAGACAGAGAGACACAGAGACACAGAGAAACAGAGACACAGAGACACAGAGACAGAGAGACACAGAGACACAGAGACACAGAGACACAGAGACACACACACACACACAACTCAGAGACTCGCAAAACCTCTGCGCCCCAGGTGTATCGTTTCAGCGGAAATGAGATTTCTTGCCCTAAGCCCCGAACTTTCGTCCTCTTCGGGGTTTAGGGTTTAGGGCTTCGGTTTAGGGATTAGGGCTTAGGGCTTAGGGTTAAGGTCTTAAAGTTTAAAGATCGGGGTGCGTGTCGGTTTTTGGAAACTCTGTGGGTTGAGTCCCAAACCTGGACTCCAACCCTTCAAGCCCTGAACCCCTACATAGGGTTCCGGGTTTAGGGTGTAGGGTTTAGGGTTTAGGGTTTAGGGTTAAGGGTTTAGGTTAACCTTAAACCCCAAACCCCTAAAAACCCTCAACCCCTGCAAAGCTAAGCCCCAAGAAACCCTAAACCAAACCCTAAACCAACACACCCCTAAACCCTAAACTCCTATACCCTAACCCCTACAAAACCCCCAAACCTTAACCCCCCAAAACCCTAAACCCGAAACCCTAAACCCTAACCCCGAAAACCATAAACCCCAAGCCCTAAACCCTAAGCCCTAAGCCCCAAACCCCCACGCCCTAAGCCCTAAACCCGAAGCCCTAAACCCTAAACCGTAAACCCCAAACCCTAAACCCTCAACCCCTAACCCTTAACCCCTAAACCCTAAACCCTAAACCCTAAACCCTAAACCCTAAACCCTAAACCCTAAACCCTAAACCCTAAACCCTAGCCCTAAACCCTAAACCCTAAGCCCCAAACCTAAACCCTAAACCCTAAACCCTAAGCCCTAAACCCTAAACCCTAGCCCTAAACCCCAAACCCGTGCACCTCCAGCTCGGGCTCCCGTGGCTGCGTCTTCCGCCACTTCTGGAGCGCCTGCCGCGCCTGGCTGCTGTTCCTGGGCTTGTGAGAAGTGTGGGTTTAGGGTTTAGGGTTTAGGGTTTAGGGTTTAGTGTTTAGGGTTTAGGGTTTAGGGTTTGGGGTTTAGGGTTTAGGGTTTAGGGTTAGGGGTTTAGGGTTTAGGGCCCTGCACTTTTGCGATCTCCTGCTCCCCCACATCGGTTTGCATCTCTTGCTCAGTGTCGCGTTGCGGCTCCAGGGGCTTCAAGTTCAGGCATTGGCGGTTGGGCTTCGGGCTTTGGGGTTTAGGGTTTGGGGTTTGGGGTTTAGGGTTTAGGGTTTAGGATTTAGGGTTTAGGGTTTAGGGTTGACATCTGGAGCACAGTGTATGAGCTGAGCACCCTGCAGCGCAACCACCCCCCCTATAAGGAACCCCCAACTGGTGTTCAGAATGCACGAGTAGCAGCGGATTACCCCCAAAACCCTAAAACCTAAACCCTAAACCCTACACCATAATTACACCCTAAACCATAAGCCCACATCGGCTTCGAGCGGCGGCTGCAGGCCCCGAGCGGCCTGCGTTGCGACGCGCCGCCGCGCGCGGCCCGGCCGCGGGGAGACACCAAGCAGCAGCAGGGGCAAGCCTGACATGGGGTGCTCGAGGGTCTAGGATTTAGGGTTTTAGGGTTGAGGGTTTAGGGTTTCGGGTTTAGGGTTTGGTATGGGATAGAAGGGGGGGCCAACCCCAACAACCTTTATCCCTAAAGCATAAACCCTCGACCCTAAACCTTGCATCGCAAAAAAACTGGGTGCTTTGCTCAGTTGCGTTATCAATAGGATCGTTGAGAACCACTTTGAATTTGGTTTGCGGCTTCGGGAGCAGGGTTGTGGCTCAAGATTTACGTAGGGCTTAGGGCTTTGTAGCTTGACATCAATTATGTTGTGTGCTGCAGTTCATGCCCCCTAACATATCTTAAGAACAGATAAGCGCAAGCAACAACGACAAACTTGCATACCAGCCATAGCTAGTTAGGCACATAGCTCACATGGCAAGCGCTTGCATCGAGACTCCAGTTCAGAACTCGAGGGTCTGAGGGCGTCATCTAGGGGTCGGAAGAAGTACTAGTAATATTCCTTGTAGTCCCTTAACTACATTACAATAACCCCCAAACCCTATTCTAATTATCCTGACAGACGGTTCAACCAGTTAAAATCACGAAAAAAATTCGCTCACAAACTCTACTATAGGGGTCGGAATAATGACTCATACGATTCCCTTCTGGCTCCCCAAAATATAATACTATGACAGCCCCCCAAAATCCTATTCTTACTATTCACGCCCCCTTTCCTACACTCTAAACCCTAAACCCCTTAAAGGGTTTTTAGAAATATATACATATATATATATGTATATGCATACATAAATAAATATCTATATATCTATATATATATATGTATATATATATATATATATTTGTTAGAATCATTAAGGCCCCTACGTGAGGTCGGGGTTTGGAGGGGTGCGCCACAAGCGCAAGGCCCGGTCGACAGGCCCGAACGCCTCTGGCAATGCCGAGGCCGCCCAGGCAGTGGCCCCGTGTTGGGGCCAGGGCCTCTTAGGGCTTTAGGGTTCAGGGCTACAGGGCTACAGGGCTACAGGGCTACAGGGCTACAGGGCTACAGGGCTACAGGGCTTTAGGCTCCAGGCTTTAGGCTTTAGGCTTTAGGCTTTAGGCTTTAGGCTTTAGGCTTTAGGCTTTAGGCTTTAGGCTTTAGGCTTTAGGGTTTAGGGCTTTAGGGTTTCCTAGTTCATGGTTGGGAAAGCAATAAAGAATTATTTTTCTATTCCTTATTGAGTTCAAGCACCCTTGAAAATGCAAAATGTTGCCCCGCTATGACAAAGCTTAGGGTTTAGGGCGTTAGGGGCCTTAGCGTTTTTTTTGATCCTCCTTTTGAGGTCTTGCCAAGATTGGGAGTTGACGTTTGAGGCTCGAAGACTGGGCGTGCTTGCCCGAAGGTTCATAGGCTCAGAAGAGCTTCGGGGCTTCTTCGAACGGTTCGAGATTGAGCTAAAGCAGCCCAACCCTAAACCCTAAACCCTAAACCCTAAACCCTAAACCCTCAATCCTAAACCCTAAGCCCTAAACCCTAAACCCTAAACATTGTAGCGAGAGCCCTCCGAGGAGCGTGTCAAGGTGTCAGCTGGCGGCGTGGCTGCTGCATTGTTGCTGTCAGTTCATGATGGTTTTTCCAATATTCTGATAATTCTTGGTAGCACAGTAACCATGTTACCAAAAGGGGCACCCTTTTTGGGGTTGGTTGCCTTATATAGGGGACCTTAAACCCAAACAAAAAAAAAGCGTACAGGGTACCACTGGGCCATGGGCCACCTAGAAATATTCAGATCGAGGATCTAAGGGCCTGAGGAACCAGAAGCCCTACCCTAAACCCTAAACCCTAAACCCTAAACCCTAGACCCTAAACCCTAAACCCTAAACCCCGGCCCCAAGCTCAAGCCCAGATCACCATGAAAACGCCAAACTCGCCCTGAATTCCCAGAGCCCTAACAGCAAAAAAGTTCAACGCGTCTTAAAACCCTCCACTAAAGTCTAAGTCCCTTAAAGCCTGAAACCCTAAACTTTAAACCCCAAACTCTTTGAACCCTAAACCCCAAACCCCAAACCCCAAACCCCAAACCCTAAACCCCAAACCCTAAACCCCAAACCCTACACCCTAAACCCTAAACCCTAAACCCTAAACCCTAAACCCTAAACCCTAAACCCTAAACCCTAAACCCTAAACCCTAAACCCAAACCCTAAACCCCAAACCCTAATAAACCCCAAACTCTTTGAACCCTAAACCCTAAACCCTAGACCCTGAACCCTGAACCCTGAACCCTAAACCCTAAACCCTAACCCTAAACCCCAAACCCTAATAAACCCCAAACTCTTTGAACCCTAAACCCTAAGCCCTAAGCCCTAAACCCAAAACCCTAAACAATAAAACCCTAAACCCAAACCCTAAACCCCAAACCCTAATAAACCCCAAACTCTTTGAACCCTAAACCCTAAACCCTAAACCCCAAACCCAAAGCCCCACACCAGGGGGACCTGCCCGAAGCTGCGGCCACGCTCGGCACGGATGCTCGGGGAGCCAGGGGCGGCGCGAAGCAGCTCCATTTCGTGACGAGGGTGTTTAGGGTTTAGGGTTTAAGGTTTAGGGTTTAGGTTTAGGGTTTAGGGTGCGAAGCGGCTCCATAGCGCGGCTTTCGTGACGAGGGCGCTTAGGGTTTAGGGCTTAGGGCCTTATTTTGTTTATTTTTTTTTGTTGTTGTTTTGTTGTTTCTTTTTTTTTTTTGTTGGGGGGGGGGGGGGGGTGTGGGTTGAGCTTTAATGTGCCAGATTTGTCTAGCCTTGCGGCGTCCAATCAAAGGTGGCGGGGCTTAGTGCTTCCGGCGGGTCGGAGCTTGGACTTAGGGCTTTCATCTAGACCTGCCGGGTTTAGGGTTTAGGGTTTAGGGTTTAGGGTTTAGGGTTTAGGGTTTAGGGTTTAGGGTACTTCTATCCCAAAAATCTCTAAGTCTAGTTGGTGCTTGCGGGCGTGGGGCGACTGGGGCCCCCAGAGCGCCTGGAGCCATGGCTGAGAGGTTGGGCAACAAGGCACAGAAGCATCCCTAAACACTGAACCCTAAACCCTCAACCCTCAACCCTAAACCCTAAACCCTCAACCCTAAACCCTAAACCCTCCCAGCTTGCCGGGCCACTCGTGACCGCGTGACTGCTTAAGGCTGCCCGGTGGGATCCGGTGTTAGGTCAGGTCTTCCGGGGTCGTAGAAACTATTCCGTGCGGCGCACCTTTACTAGGTTTAACATCAATTGCCAGGCCTCTCTGCGCCTTTTTATATAAGATCATGGAAATGTCAGATTTTTCTGGAAAGTTTCAAGAAGGGCAACCGTCAGCTTCGACGAGCTGCGGGTGGCCACACTAAAGGGGGTGCAACAGTAACCCTAAGCCCTAAACCCTAAACCCTAAAACCTAAACCCTAAACCCTAACATGTGAGAGCACCAACCGAGGCGCGATCCAACGATTTTTTGTCGCTGTCGTGGCTGGATCCGGGAGAAGGCTGCAGAGGACTCCCTAAACCCTGAACCCTAAACCCTCATGCCCTCATACCCTAACCCCTAAACCCTAAACCTTAAACCTTAAACCCTAAACTCTCATGCCCTAAGGCCTCATACTCTAAACCCTAAACCCTAAACCCTAAGCCCTCACACCCTAAGCCCTCATACCCAGGCGTATACCCACAAGGAGGATACTGAGCTCTGTTACAGGGGGTAATTCAAGGTCGCTGCACGCACGTTGCTCTAAATCAGGGCCCAAAGTATGTTGCTGGCGTCCTTTCAAACGAGAAGTGGGCATTTCCCAAACTAGGGGGTACGCCTTTGAAACCTCAAACAGAATAGCATCCCTTTAAAGGGACCCCCAAAAAAGGGTACCCCAACTGTCGGAAACCCCCAAGTCTGAATCCAGTAGGAGCACCGGCGAGGAGACGCCGGAGCCTACGAGAAACCAGGCTGAGATAGCAGTGCACCTTTAGAATGGAAAGAAACGGGAGTTTCTTGGAATCCGCCCAAGTCTACAAACCCTAAACCCTAAACCCTAAACCCTAAACCCTAAACCCTAAAAGATAGAGGGTGCCAGGGATGCGCAGGAGTTCTCTGGAGCCCAGAGGCCTAGATCCGAAATCTACTGCCGTGCCCTGCAAGAGTGATATGGACTACTTGGGTATCCTGGCCCCCACCTCATATTAGGACCTTCTGATCATCATATTTTTCACTATTAGGGGATTATGATTAGGACCATATATGATCATCATATGTTTCACTATTAGGGGATCCTTGTTTTGCCGGGCTGGTGTGCCCAAGTAGTCTGATTAAACAGCAGGCGCGCGGCGTGCCAGTTCCAAGAAATCGTCCCCGCAGGACAGGCTTGGACAAGGACCCTAGGAACCCTAAACCTGAACACCCCCAAAACCCTAATGTCCGAAAACTTCATACCCTAAACCCTAATACCCCAGGGTTTAGGGCTTAGGGTTTAGGAACACGGCGCACTCCTGCGATGGCATCTTGGAACTCTGTACAGTGTCTTACATGGGATCCTATACGACCCCCCCCCCCCTCCACCTGAACAAGCCCAACGAGGCAGGCAATACGCCTTGATTCAGCAACATCAGAAAAGGTTGAGGAATAGTTATTCTGAATAAGGGAGATTGGAGCCCCCCCCTCGCCCAAGCTCTTCATGAAGGTACTTCTCTCGGCCAATTCTCATCCCTAAAACCGCAACCACCCAGTTAGGGTGGGGGTTGCATAGTAGAGGACCCCATGAGTGTCACAGCCTTGCTCTTAAACAAACAAGATGAGGCTGGAGGCTCAAGTGAGGATGCTCAGCTTTCAGAAGCAGAGCAGGCCCACTAAACCATAAACCCTAAACCCAGCAAAGGGACCCCATCCCCGTCGCCCAGTGCCATTCGGCAGCGGCTTGGACCAGAGCACCTGCAAACCTTTGCTGCGACGTGGCATGAGCCTTGTGCCACTTCTGGAACTCCCCCAGTCGTCGCAATGTGAGGCAAGGGCGATTCCGTGCGTCCACGAGACTGCCTCCCTCGACTTGGAGGGCAACGGGTGGTAATGGGCGCCTAAACTAAACCCTAAACCCTAAATCCTAAACCCTAGACCCTAGACCCTAGACCCTAAACCATAAACCCACCCTAAGTAACTACTACAGGGGCCTCAATAATCAGAATAGGGTTTTGGGTGATACTAGTATATAGGGACTATGAGCGGAATACTATGAGTCTAGACCCCAGAGTGATCTAGTTAGGAATAAAAAGGATGACCTTCTTGGGTTTCAAGGGGCCTATAAGGGAACCCAAACCCTAAAAAAAGGGGAATGAGGGCCTACTCTGGGTCCTAGTTGTGATTCCTCCCAGCCCTATGTTTTACCCGGTTGCCTCCTTTTGTTCGAGGCAAGCTGGCCCTGGCCTGCTAGTGGCTCGTCTGGTGGTGAATCGTGTAGGATCGGATTCTATCCTTCGTCAGCCCGCGCGTTGGGGTGGCGTCCTTGCTCGGCGACGAGAAGTTGCTTCCAACCGGAAAGCCTGACCGGCGGATTTAGGGTTTAGGGTTTGGGGTTTAGGGTTTAGGGTTTAGGGGGCGGAATTTGTCTTTACTTTGGTATGGGATCATGGGTTGTTATGTGCAGGTTCGAGTCTGCTAAACTCAAGGGTTTCAGGCCGAGGCTTCCCCCCCCCCCCCCCCCGCCACACTCGGTTTAGGGTTTAGGGATTAGGGATTAGGGATTAGGGATTAGGGATTAGGGTTTAGGGTTTAGGGTTTAGGGTCCCTGATGAACCCTAACCCTACAAACCTGCATTAGGCCCCTTACACCCCCAAAACAGCACAAAAGGAGCGCTGCTAACCGTATAGACCAGGGCTCTGCCCAGGCCCCTAAACCCTAAACCCTAAACCCGAGGATCTAACAGAGGCCTGGGAGGGGAAGACCTCCTAAGCCACGCGAGCGCGCGATAGGTCCCTAAATTCACAGAAAGGGGCACTCCCCCCTCTCCCGTCCACGGATGCACACGCTAAACCCTGAATCCTAAACCCTAAACCCCAAACCCCAAACCCTAAACCCCAAACCCCAAAACTCCACACCCTAAACCCTAAACCCTACACCCTAAACCCTACACCCTAAACCCTAGACCAAGGGCCAGTAGATCAAGCCGGTGCGCTCGCAAGCCCGGCGAAGTCGACGGAGGCCGGCCGCATCTGCTCCCGAACCGGGGAAGTTCGCTCCTAGGGTTGAGGTTTAGGGTTTAGGGTTTAGGGTTTAGCGTTTAGGGTTTAGGGTTTAGGGTTTAGGGTTTGGGGTTTGGGGTTTGGGGTTTGGGGTTTGGGGTTTGGGGTTTGGGGTTTAGGGGTAGGGTTTAGGGTTTAGGGTTCAAGGCTTGCGCCCTAAACTCTAAACCCCAAACCTTGAAAACCCTTCACCCTAACTGTTATTATATATATATATACATATTTTTTTTGCTTTTCTCTTGGGCGGGGGGGGGGGGTTTAGGGTTTAGGATTTGGGGTTTGGGGTTTGGGGTTTGGGTTTCGGGGTTTGGGGTTTGAGGTTTGGGGTTTGGGGTTTGGGGCTTAGGTACACCTCGTCCCAAGTTTGTAGTTGTGCATGAACCTTCAGGAAGATCTTCAGGCCTGGGCCCCACAGCCTTCCATAGAATGTGTCCAAGGGCCTGGAGATGGGGGTACGGGGTTTAGGGCAGTTTGGGCTTCAAGCCTTTAGGGTTTAGGGTTTAGGGTTTGGGGTACGGGGTTTGGGCTTCAAGCCTTTAGGGTTTAGGGTTTAGGGTTTGGGGTTTGGGGTTTGTTTGGGGTTTGGGGTTTTGGGTTTTGGGTTTCGAAGAGTCCACCTTGCTGCTCCGCGTGGTGTCGCCGCCTGGGAATACCCCTATAAGTTGAGGCTGTTTGGTGCTGTTCATGGACGTTTCTTCGCAGGTCTGCCTAGGCTTAGGGTTTTGGGTTTTAGAGTTTAGGGTTTAGGGTTTAGGGCTTAAGGTTTAAGGTTTACAGGGCTTCTAGCGTTTCTCAGGGGCTGCATACCTGGCCAGATTAAGCTTAACATTCTACACATAGTAGGAGTCTATATCGCCACAAGAAGGTTCAAGGTTGCCCCACCCAGTCCCTAAGTCGATGTTGCCATGCTGAGGACTCTGACTTTCAAGGTTCGAGGGACTGAAGGAGGAACTCTTATAAGGGACCTCGGGGGTTACTTATGGTATGGGTTGCTTAGGGGCTACTTAGGCACATAAGGACTATATAAGGTATACCTGGGGCTATATCGGGCAATAGGGTTAAGGGTCCCTCCTAGCTGTCCCCTCCTTATACCCCCTTAAGGTGTTGCCGGCGGGGTGCTGTGAAAGACATCAAGCCCAGGGACCCTTCAACGTTTGCTGAAAAACCAGACCCAAAACCCTAAACTCATAACCCTAAGCCCGAGAAAAATAGCCCCAAGCCCTGAGCCCTAAACCCTAAACCCTAAACCCTAAACCCTAAACCCTAGCCCTAAACCCTAAACCCTAAACCTCTAGAGTTCCGGTTCAGGGCCCCATAAGTTCATGGGACACCCTCCCGAAGGCGAGACAGCGAGGGCCATGGACTTCCGGGGCTCTGGGCCACATGTTGGGGGCCCTGTGGGCTGGTTTAGGGCTTGGGATGGTTTAGGGTTTAGGGTTGAGGGTTGAGGGTGTAGGGTGTAGGGTGTAGGGTGTAGGGTGTAGGGTTTAGGGTTTAGGGTGGTTTAGGGTTTAGGGTTATTTAGTCTTTAGGGTTTAGGGTTTAGGGTTTAGGGTTCAGAGTTTAGGGTTTAGGGTCTAGGGTGTCAAGCATAGCCCCAACCCCCAAAAGTCATCCAGCCTCGACTTGGAGGCTGGGCTGGGTGTACTTGGTAACACTGGGGAGCCCGGTAACCACATTATAATGATAAGGGTACACGGTTTAGGGGTTTAGGGCTTGGGGCTTAGGGTTTAGGGTTTAGGGTACCCCTTTCGTGGCTGGCTACTTTATCAGGGAACCTTGAACCAAAAAAAAGAGGCCCACTGGGCAAACCCTGGCACGTGATCCCCCAAACCCTGTAAACCCTAAACCCTTAATCCTCAACCCTAAACCCTAAACCCTCAACCCCAGCCCTAAACCCTAAACCCTAAACCCTAAACCCTAAAACCTTAAACTGCGCACGCCTTCACATAAATCCTAAGCCCTTAAACCTCAAGCTGCACACGCCTTCATAGACCGTTTCCGGCACGTTGTGCAGGTCATCCTCGCCCTCTTCGGCTCCACTCGGCAACTCTTGGTACTTGTGCCTGCCGGATGAGCTCGGAGTGGGGTCTTCATGGGTCGTTAGAGGAGGCCTGCCTAAACCCTAAACCCTAAACCCTAAACCCTAAACCCTAAACCCTAAATCCTAAACCCTAAACTGCGGCAACAGAACCCCAACAACGGGTTCTAACCCTCATGTGGGGTACACCGTTCTGAAACCCTACATAGAGCCGCCCAGGAACCTTCCAGTGATTCTAGGGGTTAGGACCCCTCGACCCTGAACCCCGAAACCCCGAAATCGCAAACCCTCAGCTCGAAACCGTTGACGCAGACCCCCAATCCCCTAAATCCTAAACCTCTGCTGTTAAGCCTCCCCGAAGCGTTCAGGCCTTGGCCCAAAGACGCCCATCACGAAGATGAGGATGAATCCGGAGAGCGAAGCAATCAAACCTCTTCTCTTCTTCTCTGGTTCATGGTTGGGATAGCATTAACAATTAAAATGTACTTATGTTCCCTTTTGAGTTTAAGTACCTTTAAAATGTAAAAAGATACCCACTATGACAAGGTTCTTGGTTGTAGGCTTAAGATGGAGAGCTGGGGGCGAAACGTAGGGTAAGGACAATATAACTGGCTACAACCTTCGCTTGGACATTGTCTAATCCTGCTGATAACCACCCCGAACGTTTCAAGTAAGGCTTCGGGGTGGAGGTTAGGGTTGGGGTGCAGGGCTTCGGGTATAGGAGTTTAAGGACTACAGCCTCGGGTCGAGGGTGTCGGGTCCAGGGTGTCGGGTTTCGGGTTTAGGGTTTAGGGTTCAGGGTTTAATTAGGGTTTAGGGTTTAGGGTTTAGGGTTTAGGGTTTAGGGTTTAGGGTTTAGGGTTTAGGTTTTAGGGTTTAGGGTTGGGAAGACCCAAGAAATAAGCATGTTTGGTTGTTCAGGTGTTCAGGTTTTCTTCGGGCATGAGGTGATACAGGGGCCACAGACCTGTCCAAGAAATACCCAAACCATCCTCTTAAATCCCCGTATACTTTTTGCTATAGACTTATACAGTACCCAAAATTGAAGAGCGCACTTGTGTTTTAAACCTAAACAGTAGACCCTAGAGGGCTTAGTGATCCGGGTTCCGGGTTTCTGAGCCAGAATGTAGAAGACCTAAACCCTAAACGCTGAACCCTAAACCCTAAACCCTAAACCCTAAACCCTAAACCCTAAACCCTAAACCCTAAACCCTAAACCCTAAACCCTAAACCCTAAACCGAATCTCCGCAAAAGCCGCCAAGCAGCAAGCCAGCCCCTCCTGGCAACCGGATCTAAGGGCTGCATGGTTTGGGGCCTATGGCTTCGGGTTTCGGGCTAAGGGTCTTAGGGCTTAGGGTCTTAGGGTTTGGGGTCTTCGGGTTTAGGGTAGGGTTTAGGGTTTAGGGCTTGGGTTGAGGGATCACGGGCTGCTGCAAGCATGGACTGGGCCTGTGGCATCTGACTGTACAGTCACCCGACTTGTAGCCCTTCACAAAATGCACGGATGAACCTGCAAGCACGTAGGGATAAACCAGAAACACCGAAGCAAAAACTCTACAACCCTAAAACCGCAAAAACTCTGAGAGAAAACCCTATCAACCCTAATCCTTAAACCCTAAACGGCCCTAAACCCTAAACCCTGAACCCTGAACCCTAAACCCTACCGAGGCTCCACCAAGGCGTTGCCCGAAAAGACGAGGAGGTACCAGGACTCGCTCTTCAGCTTGCAGTAGGTGCAAGCGCACCTGGGGGGGTTTAGGGTTTGGGGTTTAGGGTTTAGAGGGTCCAAGGTTTATTTAGGGCCTTCGCGTGCCGGGTTCAGGGGTTCAGAGTTCTAGCACTAGGTGCAAGCGCGCTGGAGGGGCTCAGGGATAACAGGGTTCAGGGTTGATTGAGGGGCCTGAGAGTTCCGGGTTCAGGGTTGGTTAGGGTTTAGGGTTTAGGGTTTAGGGTTTAGGGTTTAGGGTTTAGGGTTTAGGGTTTAGGGTTTAGGGTTTAGGGTTTAGGGTTTAGGGTTTAGGGTTTAGGGTTTAGGGTTTAGGGTTTAGGGTGTTTAGGGTTTAGGGTTTAGGGTTTAGGGTTTAGGGTTTAGGGTTTAGGGTTTAGGGTTTAGGGTTTAGGGTTTAGGGTTTAGGGTTTAGGGTTTAGGGTTTAGGGTTTAGGGTTTAGGGTTTAGGGTTTAGGGTTTAGGGTTTAGGGTTTAGGGTTTAGGGTTTTCCGGGGTAAGTTCTGTAGGTGTCAGCGCTCTGCACAAGAATCTCGGTAAAAAACAGCACCTAGACCCAAGAGTAGCCTAGGAATTACAAGAGGGTGCCCTTTTTTGGGCTTCAAGGGGCTTATAAGGGAACCCAAACCCCTAAACCCTAAATCCTAAATCCTAAACCGTAAAGAAAGTGAATAAAGGGCCTACTCTGGGTCCTAGCGTGTCAGCTTCCAAAGCCTGTCAGGGTCAGTTGAAGGTCCTAGGCTGTCCTAGGGTTTAGGGGTGTGGGGTTTGGGGTTTAGGGTTTAGGGTTTAGGGTCACACCCTTGATGGCATCATGGCATGCAAGTGGTTCTTGTTGTGTTTCTTGTAGGCGACCAAGTGCTCCTGCTTGATTTGTCCATCGCTCGGCTTGAGGAAGATGCCCTAAACCCTAAATCCTAAACCCTAAACCCTAAGCCCTAAATCCTAAACACGCAAGGCTGGGTCAACCTTGCGACACATCTCGCGACGAAGGCCAGCAACAGTCCATGACTCTTATGGTGTTGGCCTTCTTCGTCAAGTAGTCCACCAAGGTTGCTGGGATTTAGGGTTGATAGGGCTTGGGGGCTTCGGGTTTTGGGTTTAGGCGGTCAATCTGAGGGTTAGGCGTGCACCTAGGGTTTAGGATTTTCAGGGTTTTCAGGGTTTTCAGGATTTTCACGGTTTTCAGGGTTTTCAGGGTTTTCAGGGGCTTCAGGGCTTCAGGGCTTTCAGGGTTTTCAGGGTTCCTGATAACAACCATGCTGCGTGCCTTGGCCGGTCGCGGAAGATGTCGGTCTTCATCCTCGGCAGTGCCCTGGAGAAGTGAGAGAGGTGGCACAGGATGTCGGAGGTTGTTCAGGGTCTTAGGGCCTTAGGGCCTTAGGGCCTTAGGGCCTTAGGGCCTTAGGATCTTAAGGGCCTTAGGATCTTAAGGGTCTTAGGGTCTTAGGGTCTGAGGGTCTGAGGGTCTGAGGGTCTAAGGGTCTTAGGGTCTTAGGGTCTGAGGGTCTGAGGGTCAAAGGGTCTTAGGGTCTTAGGGTCGTAAGGTCTTAGGGTCTAGGGTCGAGGGTTTAGGGTTTAGGGTTGAGGGTTTAGGGCTTAGGGTCCTGCAGCCCAGCTGGCTTCAAATGTTCGGAGACATCAGGCTGCATGTCAAGGTGAGGTAGTGCGGTCCCTGTGTGTCTGCGTGTGCACTTGAAAGCCCTCCTTTCCATGACAAACTTAAGTCAAGTTCCTCTTAGCGGCGTGTGCGTGTGCGTGTGAGTGTGAGACTCGATCTGCAAGCCTCGTCTTCGTCCTTCTCTTCGCGCGTCCTTTTTTTCCGTTGGCCTCGTAGAAGGCCCGCGTGGCCGGGCAATCCCGATCATTGAGCACCGGTGTCGTCGTTTCCGAGGCCCCGGTTTCTGCCTCGGGTACCAATGGAGTTGGAGATGCAGAAGATGCAGCTTGTGAAGGCTCCTCCCTCACCACGCGCAATGTAGGCTCTGCTGCCATCGCCAATGCAAGCAGCAATTTGCGGCGCCCTGCATTCGGGCCCGCACGGACGTCGGCAAACGGATTTCCTGCTGTGACCCACCGAATCTGCTCGGCATCATACAGACGACTCCGGTGTTGATGATTGATCATGGGCGAACTAAGAGCTGCAGTTGCCATGGAATGGCCGGCTGTCAGCAAGTCTTCGTGGAAGTTCGCCACCTGGGGTATGGAAATTCCTTATATGCCGATAGCATGCTCGTTTTGGGGATGTACATCCCTGAGTAGGCCGATTTCGAGGATGTATATGGTTACTTCTCTAAACAATGCCCCACTTCGGGGATTCTACTACCATTCTGAGCCGGCCTCTAGTACTTATGGTAGCCAATACAAAACCATCACTTTGAGAAATACCCATATGCCTCTAAAGGGCTCCCATATTCTCTCCAAAAAGGCCCAGGGTCTAAGGGTTGTACCTTGGCCCTTAAGGTCCGTACCCTTGGGGTTCTGCGGACCCTTTTCAAAGCTCCTTAAGGGTTTAGGGTTTAGGGTTTAGGGTTTAGGGTTTAGGGTTTAGGGTTTTAGGGTTTAGGGTTTAGGGTTTAGGGTTTAGGGTTTAGGGTTTAGGGTTTAGGGTTTAGGGTTTAGGGTTTAGGGGTTTAGGGTTTAGGGCTTAGGGTTTAAAGGTAGTGTAAGGGCCACATGAGGAGCGTATTCAGGGCAACCTTTGGGGGTACAACCTTAGGGGTACGAGTCTTGATCCCTTGAGGCACCGAACCATGGGGCTCTGCAATGTCGAGCCCAGGCCGCTTCTGACCCAAAAAGCCCTAACTTTTGGGGTGTAGGGGTTTAGGGGGTTTAGGGGCTTAGGGTTTAGGGTGTAGGGCTTTCAGGGGCTTGGGGTGTTTTTTTGTGCTTTTAGCGGCTTTTTTTGTGACCCTTAACCCAATACCTGGCACATCGTCTGGTATACGAACCTGAGGCCGTTGAAACCTACAAGCCCAATAAACCCTGCAAGCCCCCTATAGAAATAAAAAAACGCAAACCCTACACCCTAAACCCTAAACCCCGAACCCTAAACCCTAAAACCGTAAAACCCTAAAACCCTATCTGCCCTGGCGGCCTGCGCACGCGATTGTTCGGAGGATCCAGGCCTCGGGCGGGTTTAGGGTTTAGGGTTTAGGGTTTCTTCTTTAGGGTTTAGGGTTTAGGGATGTTCCCCCGTATACTAACAGTTCTGAACAGGGATTCGAATACGGGGTGGCCAAAGGGAGATCGGAGATACCCCTTATATACCTTTTACAACCCAAGAGGCCCAGGCCCCAGGAATCAGAACCCCTAAGCGAAGTAAGGGACCATGGGAAGGGACCTATATAGCCACCCATGTAACTACCCTTGGATGACCCCAAGATCTTAAGACCCTGGGACCCTAAACCCTAACCCTAAACCCTAAACCCTGGGACCCTAATCCTGAATTTCTGCCTGGCCGCCGTGCAGTTGCAACTCCAGCTTCGACTGGCACTTCACGTTCTCTCCTGCAACTTACCGGTTTCGGTGTTTAGGGTTTAGGGTTTAGTGTTTAGGGTTTGGGGGTTAAGGTTTAGGGTTCTCTCATTATACTTACCGGGGGCCCTTTTTGAGGCTTCCTTGTTTGTTTAGGGTTTAGGGTTTAGGTTTTAGGGTTTAGGGTTTAGGGCTTAGGGTTTAGGGTTTAGGGTTTCAATATTGAAATATTAGTTAATCCACATATGATTAGTAATTAATCAATAATGAATAAATAATTATCCATCAGTATTTAAATATTACTAACTTAGTTCATGAGTAATATTAAATCAAATGAATAATTGATGAATAATTACTTAACAGTTTAATTTATAATTAATTCATCATTAGTTAATAATCAATTTCTAAGTTCATTAATTTATAATTCATTAAATAAAATAATCGTACCATCTCGAATATTTGTTCCAATAATGAACAATTATTAATGATTAATTAGTCAATACTTAAGTATTAATTACTCAATACATGATGAATAATGAGTCAATAATGAATATATAATTAATTAATAATTCATTGATATATATTTTTCATAATTAATTTATATTAGATCATCATTAACTTATGATTGATTTTACATGTCATGTATTGATTATTAATTAAAAAGAACAATCGCTCGAACAATTATTCGAGCAGTTACGATAATCCATCATTTGATATTCATATTCATAATAGTCCAAAAATTGAATCCATATTATATTCGATAATTATATAATCTCATGAATATTCAAAAAATCGACATCATACAAATATTTTTTCTTATTTTTGATGTTCTATGAATATAATTTAATTGTTCATAAAATCTCATAGATATTGAGAAATTCCGAATTGAAATAGAAATTTTTTCTTATTTTCAATTTTTATGAATATCATTTGGTTTTCGTAAACTCTCAAAATAAACAAAGAAATTCATCCATTTATGAGTTTATGAGGATCCATCATTTGGTATTCATATTCACAATATTCCATATAAATTAATCCATATCATATTTATGCGAAATTTTCTGACCTTGCGGTCTCGCGAAAAAAAGCGTTTCGGCCGCCCCGCCAGTGGCTACTACTTATTACTCTAAAAACCCCCTTAGACTACTACTACTACTACTACTACTACTACTACTACTACTACTACTACTACTACTACTACTACTACTACTACCACTACCACTACCACTACCACTACCACTACCACTACCACTACTACTACTACTACTACTAGGTGCCGGTACCATTCGCGACGGTGTCATTTTCTTCGATTCCCAGTGCTAAAACCTAGGTTTCGCGCACATTCCAGGCTCCAGTGCCCCTTTGTCTTTTCTTCTTTCTACATGTACCTGCACCGTACGCCTTGCCAGTTTGGGTTTGGGCTGTTAAACTGAAACATCGGTATTTGCGACACTTCGTGGTTTTTTTGCAGAGCATCCATGTCCGCACGATGATAACGTCCGTGT
>CAJNDS010002114.1:189131-204131 GCA_905221605.1 Symbiodinium natans
AGGGCCCGGACCTTCCGCAAGGTTCTGCAAGCCTGTCGCGCACCCAAAGGGTAAGGAATCTTCAAGAACTTGCTCACAACATGGCACTTCGCCACATTGGCAACGCCAAAACGGTTTCAAAAGTCCTAACTACTACCCTGGTGATAGCTGCCTGCAAATCTCCCTAAACCCCAAACCGCAAACGCCAAACCCTAAACCCTAAACCCCTAAACCCCTAAACCCCTAAACCCCTAAACCCCTAAACCCTAAACCCTACCTAAACCCCAAGACCTAAACCCCTAAACCCCTAAACCCCAAGCCCCAAACGCCAAACCCTAACCCCTAAACTCTAAACCCTAAACCCTAAACCCTCAACCCGAAACCCTAAACTCAAGGCCTAGGCCGCCCCCCCTACAGTTGGGGGGCGGCGCCCAACCCCTCGACCTCGATGGCGCAAGCCAACCCAGGTCGTTCGCCCACCTCCCACAGCTCGGAGGTCGGTAGCACCCATGATGGGACCGGAGCACGTTCTCCTCGAGACCAGTACTGGTCCCTCATTACTCAAGGGCCCCAGCCCAGCAGGACCCAGACCCTTCGCTGCAGCGTGTGCAAGGAACTCAGTTTTTGGGCCTTCTGGCCTTCCTGGCCCTGCTGGCTTTTCTGGGCCCCCTACCCCCCCCTGGCCCCTGGCCCCGCTGGCCCCCTGGCCCCTTCTGGCCCTTAACCCCCTGGCCGCCTGGCTCGCTGGCGTCTGGGTTCCTGGCCCCGTAAAACTGCCTCCCGACCCCCTGTTCCTTTGCTCTCGGACCCAACGAACGTCATGAGACTGAATAAGTTTTTAGACGTCCTAAACCCTAAAAGGAATAGGTTTGGGTGGCTTTGCCGCCTTGGACGGCGTGGGTGGGAGAAAAGTGCTCCACAATCGGGCCAAAGCTGCTCTTCGCACCTCACGAAGCTTTCGAGCTTGTTCCGAAACCTAACCTTCACAGCATCTACGCCCTATCACAGCAAACCCTAAACCCTAAACCCTAAACCCTAAACCCTAAACCCTAAGCCCTAAGCCCTAAACCCTAAACCCTAAACCCTAAACCCTGAACCCTCGCAGCGCTGTCCGCGGAGGTTGAGCAGGGGCTGCTTCTCCAAGCCCCAGACGCGACGGGAGAGGCCCCGGTCAACGAACCTGTCTCGAGATCAGGGAGCTTGGCTCTGGAATCCAGGGCTCAGGGTTTCGGGCTTAGGGTTAGGGGTTAGGGTTTAGTGCTTAGGGTTTGGGGTTTAGGGTTTAGGGTTTGGGGTTTAGGGTTTAGGGCTTCAGGTGTAGGGGTCATGGAACCTGGATGTTCCAATAGGCTAAGCGGTGTCGGTGTGCTTGGATAATAAGGACCGTATCCCATGAACCCCTCCAGCCAATAATGCAACCTAGTGGCCATTTGAGGACTCAAGTACATTTATTTTACCTAGGGGGTTAGGACTCTGAGTACCCCGAAGAAGGACACAACCAGGCAACTAGCTAAACCCCAAACCCTAACCCTAAACCCTAAACCCAATCCCTAAACCCAAAAGGTAAACTGATCATGAAACTCCCCGCCCCGAAGCCCCAAAGCCATTCAGCCCTACAACCCGAAAGCCCGGAAGACCCGGAAGCCTCAAAGCCTTAAAGTTGGGATGTGCCCCCCAGGGTTTAGGGTTCAGGGTTTAGGGTTTAGGGTTTAGGGTTTAGGGTTTAGGATTTAGGGTTTAGGGTTTAGGGTTTAGGGTGTAGGGTGTAGGGTTTAGGGTTTAGGGTTTAGGTAACAGTCCTGAGCTAGGGATTCTAATCAAGGGTATTGTAATCCCAATTAAGGACTGATAGTATTCGGGGGACCATCCCAGTATTAGAGCCCTAACACCCACGGAAAAAAATGTGAAAAAGGGCGCTAGGGGGCTTTCGGGTCCAGGGTTCCCTTCACACCCTAAACCCTAAACCCTAAACCCTAAACCCTAAACCCTAAACCCTAAACCCTAAACCCTAAACCCTCGAAGGCCCCTTTCTTTAAGCCCTGCAAACCCCCCAAAGCGAGGGAAGCGGCTGCTTGAGTTCGACGTCTTTGGAGGCCAACACCTCGGGCCGTGGCTACTTGCAGGTTCGTCGGGCTCGGGTTCGTGAACCCTAAACCCGAAACCCTGAACCCTAAACCCTAAACCCTAAACCCTAAACCCTAAACCCTGAACGGCAAGGGCTTGGGATGTAGGGTTTAGGGCTCAGGGTTTAGGGTTCGGGTTCATGAACCCCGGGAGCCCGAACGCGCAAAGCGAACGCCAAGATAGGGAGCGGCGGAGGGCTTCAAAGCGCCTTAATGTAGGGTTTAGGGTTTAGGGTTTAGGGTTTAGGGTTTAGGGTTTAGGGTTTAGGGTTTAGGGTTTAGGGTTTAGGGTTTAGGGTTTAGGGTTTAGGGTTTAGGGTTTAGGGTTTCAGGGTTTCAGGGTTTCAAGGTTTAGGGTTTTAGTTTGGGGTTTGGGGTTTGGGATTGTTGAAGGGTGTGCCTCGCGCTTCCGGTTGATGATCTCCAGCTCCAGCGAGTGTGTGCTGAGGTCCTCCTTCTTGACGAGGAGATGCAGCCTCAGACTCAGTGAGCCCAATACCCAGAGTGAAAGTTTTAGAGGGCTACGGTATACAGAGATATAGCGATATAGAGACTATATAAGGTATATACAGGGGTTTTACAGGGGAATAAGATTAAGGGTCCCTTCTAGGGGTCCCTCCTTATACCCCTTAATATAGAGAGTAGCACGTACGTAGGAACCTACGTAAGGTGAATAAAGGTAAATCTAGACCGTACGCGGCGTCTTCTTGAGTTTCTGCCGCCACCAAGCGAACTCCGACGTGTCTGTCCATAGCCAAGGCTACCAAAACGATCTTCAGCAGAATCAATCGAACGCCAATATTGTCAAAGACTAAACCTTAACCCTCAAACCCTAAACCCTCAACCGCCTCAAAGATGCACCAAGTGACACGCACTCGGTGGGCAAAACTACCGGCTGGCGATCCAGAGGCAGCTTATTCTCCTCTCAGAGCACAAGCGCGGCAGATGCTTCCAGAGATGGGCAGCTCTCTATGTTGGGGTCCCTTTTGGGGCTCCTTTTCCGTGACAGGGACTCAAAAAGGATTCTAATTTGGAGAACTACCCATATGGCAATTGCCAGAAGCAACAGCTTGGGTTACAATTGCCAGAAGCAACGGCTTCGGGTTGACGGTGTGTAGGGCTGCAAGAAGAATCAGTGCGAAGGTTCAAGGAACCTTGCAAGCAGCTGCGCCTGTAACCTAAACTGGGAGAGGGTTTAGGGTTAGTTTGGGGTTTAGGGTTTAGGGTTTAGGGTTTAGGGTTTAGGGTTTAGGGTTTAGGGTTTAGGGTTTAGGGTTTAGGGTTTAGGGTTTAGGGTTTAGGGTTTAGGGTTTAGTGGTTGTCCCCAAACCCTATAGACCCTTGAACCCGAACAAATGTGGGGACTAGCACCACTAGGCACCCTTGTATCTCGAACTACATCTAGGGCCCCAGCTCAATGCTGCCTTCAAACAAACAGGTTTGGGGTTCAGAGGTTTAGGGCTTAGGGTTTGAGGTTTTTTTGGCTTTAGGGTCTAGGGCGGTTTAGGCGTTTAGGGCTTGGGGTTTGCATCTCGCCATCGTAATTAGATGCTACCGTTGCCCCAGTGCCCACTGTAACGGGAGGACTGCCACTCTTATTAGGAGCAGCATCCCTCAACCCTAAGCCCTGAACCCTGAACCGTAAACCCGAAACCCTAAACCCTAAACCCTATTCAAAGGGCTTCGAATAAAGCGTCGAGGGTTTAGGGGTTCGGGCTTATGGTCGCGAAAATCCGAAAGCCCCAGGCCCTGAAGCAACTAATTGCGGTCCTGGCCGGCTTGCTGCACTTTCCTGAGCAAGCCGGATTTTGTCGGTTTAGGGTTTTGGGTTTTGGGTGTTGGGTTTAGGGTTTAGGGTTCAGCGTTTTGGGTTTTGGGTTTCGGGTTTAGGGTTTAGGGTTTAGGGTGTAGTAGGCTTAATTAGAGTTTACGGCTTGACCATTTTACTCTGGGATGACCCCCCTCGGAGAGCGCAGGGTTTATCCCAGGGTGTGGGTGGGTTAAAAGACCCTTAAAACTCCAAAGCCGCAAAACGCCAAAGCCGTAAAAATGCAACAAAACCATGAAGCCTCAAACCCGAAAACCCCTGCAAACCCTAAATCCCTACAAACCTATACTCCTAAACCCTAAACCCTAAACCACAAACCCTAAACCCTAAACCCTAAACCCAAAACCACTAGTGGCAGGCGGCGGGTTCGCAAACGGCGACGTTTTCTCAGAGCTGCCGCAGCGCGCGACGAAGCCCAGGGGATGGGGGAAGTCCTTTCTCAGGGGCTCCGGGGTTTCGCGTTTTAGGGGATGCTGGGGAGTTTAGGGTTTAGGGTTCAGGGTTTGGGGTTTAGGGTTTAGGGTTTATGGGTTTAGGGTTTTTGGGTTTGGGGTTTAGGGTTTAGGGTTTAGGGTTTAGGGTTTAGGGTTTGGGGTTTGGGGTTTGGGGTTTGGGGTTTAGGGCTTGAGGGCTTTGGGGTTTAGGGCTTTAGGGTTTTAGGGTTTAGGGTTCGCGGCTTAGGGTCTGTCAGAGCTTTGGCTTGAGGGTTTGGGGCTTATCAAAGCTTAACTCGGGTTCAGGGCTTAGGGCTCTTGCAGGTCTTCGTGGTAGACTACAGTGACTACAGGCACATGGCTGTTTCAGTCTTTAAGGACTTGAGCTTTGGGCTTTAGGGACGAGAGTTTGGGGGGGGGAGGGGGTTAGGGTCGTTTCGGGTTTGAAGGTTAAATTTACAGTGCCCTAAACCCTATTTTAAACCCTAAACCCTGCATTCTAAACCCTAAACCCTAAAGGCGTAGGTTTTGGGGATTCGGGCTAACCTGCACTGCAACGCCGGCCTGTGGGATGTACATCTCATCCACCTCCACTGCGGGTCGCGGAGGGTTTAGGGTCTAGAGTTTAGGCTTCAGGGTTTAGGGTTTGGGGGCTTTAGAGGCTTTAGAGGCTTTAGGGGCAGGGGCCTTAGAGGCCTTAGGGGCTTTAGAGGCTTTAGAGCCTTGGGGCCTTCAGGGGCTTCAAGGGCTGGTGGATGGTAAGGGCTTTAGAAGTAAAGCCAGCAACCTGAACTCTAGGGGGAGTCACGAGAGTCTGGGATCTCCGAAGCCCTAAACCCTCGACAATGAAGCCTTAAACCCGGAAACCTAACCCTAAACCCGAAACCCTAGACCCCAAACTCGAAACCCTAAACCCGAAACCTAAACCCAAAACCCTAAACCCTAAACCCTAAACCCGGTTTAGGGTTTAGGGTTTAGGGTTTAGGGTTTAGGGCTAATTGGAACCTAAACTCTGAATTCCGAGCCCTTGACTCCTTCGACCTCAAACCATGAACCCTAAACCCTGAACCCTCAACCTTAAACCCTGAATCCTAAACCCTACACCCTAAACTCAATGCCTTCAAGCTAAAACCCTAAACCCTATACCCTCACCTTTTATGGACTTGAACCCTGAACCTTAAACCCCAAACTTACAAACTTAAACCCTGAGCCCACAAACTTACAAACTTAAACCCCGAAACTTACAAACTTACACCCTAAACCCACAAGCCCTAAACCCTAACCCCTCAAGACCCCCAGCTGCTCCCCTGCGGCAGCCTTGATCCGCAGCATGCAGAGCTCGCACGAAGGGCGGAGGCCGATACGCGGCTGCAGCCTTTAGGGCTGCGGGCTGAGGGTTTACGGTTAAGGGACCAAGTAACTAGCCCTGAGGCTTAGAGTTTAGGGTCCTCAGGCGCCTGTGCGTCTGTAAGGGAATCAGTTGAGCAAGGGTTCCAATCACATCCCCCTAATATTAAACGGCGGGCCCCCCCCCCCCCCCAATAGAAACTCGAAATGGGTGTTTAATATTAGGGGGGCGCTTTTATCCAAATAACGAGTTTAGGGTCTAGGGTCTAGGGTTCAGGGTTTGGAGGGTTTCGGTAATGGCTTTAACCCTGAGAGCATGGAGAGAGTGCTCCACTGGGGCAGCACAGCAAGGCTCAGACAGAGGCTTTGCAGCCACTCACACACACACACACTCACTCACTCACTCCCTCACTCCCTCACTCAAAGCCTTTTGGCCCTGAATCCCCTCCCTAATTCGGAATAGGGTTTAAAAGGCGGGGTCGGTTTCGGCAGGATTTTCCGGAAAGT
The DNA here is from genome assembly GCA_905221605.1 of Symbiodinium natans. Classification (NCBI taxonomy): domain Eukaryota; class Dinophyceae; order Suessiales; family Symbiodiniaceae; genus Symbiodinium; species Symbiodinium natans. The sequence goes on from CAJNDS010002114.1 coordinate 195,350, forward strand.
GTTTTTATTATGTGGGCTTCAGACATCCAAACAGTCGGAAAGCACCAGATGCCCTAAACCATAAACCCTAAACCCTAAACCCTCAATCCTAAACCCTAAACCCTAAACCCTAAACCCTAAACCCTCCAAGGGGCAGCTCGCACTCGATGTCCAGGGTGCCACATGCCTCATCGCTCATCTCGTCCAAGCCTGCAGCGGGTTCAGAGCTCGGGTTTAGGGTTTAGGGTTCGGGTTTAGGGTTTAGGGTTTAGGGTTTAGGGTTTAGGGTTTAGGGTTTAGGGTTTAGGGTTTAGGGTTTAGGGTTTAGGGGGTTTAGGGTTTAGGGTTTAGGGTTTAGGGTTTAGGGTTTAGGGTTTAGGGTTTAGGGTTTAGGGTTTAGGGTTTAGGGTTTAGGGTTTAGGGTTTAGGGTTTAGGGTTTAGGGTTTAGGGTTTAGGGTTTAGGGTTTAGGGTCTAGGGTCTAGGGTTTAGGGCTTCGGGTTGAGGGTTTTGGGTTTAGGGCTTGGGGTGTCTCGGGTGTCTCGGGTGTCTAGGGTGTCCAGGGTGTACGGCCCCTGCGGTCTAGTTTAGGGTGTAGGCTTTGCGGGCAAACTCTACACCCCCGAAATCCTAAACCCCAAGCTCTCGGGCTTTCGGGTTTGGCGATTATGATGCGGGGTGGGTTGCGAATTTGGGCCTGGGCTTTGGGGTCTGTTTGGGAAACGACAAGCGCAGCGAAACCATCCTCAACCCTAAACCCTGCACCCTAAACCCTACACCCTAAACCCTAAGCCCTAAACCCTAAGCCCTAAACCCGAAACTAAGGCCCTGGCTCGCCACAGGGGTGAAGAGCTCCACGGGCTTCCCCGAATTCTCCACGGCCACATTGACCTTTCGGGGTTTAGGGCTTTGAGGCTTTTGCGGGGAGGGGTGGCAGAGGAGGTGTTTAATTAGGGTTTAGGGTTGAAAGTTTAGGGTGTAGGGTTTAGGGCTTATAGGCCATGGGGCTTATAGGGCTTGTTGGGGTTATGGGGTTTCTGTGCATTATTGGGTGTATTGGGTGCATCAAGTGTGTTGGGTGCATTGCGTGTATTGGGTGTAATGGGTATACTGGGTGCACTATTGGGTTTGGTTTTTAGGGTTGCTTGAAGGTTCGGATAAGCCCTAAACCCTAAATCCTAAACCCTAAACCCTAAACCCCTATCCCTCGTCACATGGCAGTTGCCATAGCACTTACGGAGGCCGCCAACGCGCGCTTGCAAAGGCGTTCCCGGACCACTCACCATGCTTTGACCCTCAACCTCGACCCCGTAAGCCCTAAGTCTGCAACCCCCAAGCCCTAAAACCCTAACCCCCAAACCCCAAACCCCAAACCCTAAACCCTAAACCCTAAACCCTAAACCCTAAACCCTAGTTAGGGGGGTGGGAAGGGGGAGCAAACACCCAATCAGCCCAAGGCTCCAGGGTGGGCTTGGCGATGGCCAGGGAGTGCTTCGGGTTGAAGCGGCCCTTGTCCAAGACTTCGAGGTGCAACGTCCTCGGAAGTAGCCCTAAACCCTAAACCCTAAACCCTAAACCCTGAACCCTAAACCCGAAACCCCGAAACCCGAAACCCTAAACCCTAAACCCAAAGCCCTAAGCCCTAAACCCTGAACCCTAAACCCTGAGCCCTAACGCGCCCTTTTAGAAACCCTGAAGCCTTCAAAGGAAAGCTCTTAAAGACCCAACCCTGCCGAAAAGCTTTGGTTAGGGTTTAGGCTTCAGGGTTCAGGGTTTAGGGTTTGTGGTTTAGGGTTGAGGGTTTAGGCTTTCGGCTTCAAGGTGCAGAGCGGGCGTCTGCCTCAGGTCGTAATACCAGAAGCAGTGCGAGTCGGACTCAAGCCACATCGGATTGCAACCCACTGAACAGGACGACTCCCACTCATCATCTGCAACCCGTACCTCATCACCAGGAGGTTTGGTTTAGGGTTTAGGGTTTAGGAATCAGGGTTCAGGGTTTAGGGTTTAGGGTTTCGGGTTGTTTAGGGTTTAGGGTTGGGGGTTTAGGGAGTTGAGGGTGCCCGAGAAAGGATACCTGACCACAAGAAGGATTTGGTTTGCCCCTTCCCCCTCCCAACGTTTAGGGTTTAGGGTTTAGGGTTTACAACCACTACATACATACAAACCGCCGTCCAAAAGAGTAAGAGTCTGCTGGCCTCGAAGGTAGGGGCATCGGGGGGCGTAGAGGGTGTCCGGGTATATACAGCTCTACTCAACTTAAACCCTAAAACCTAAACCCTCAACCCTAAACCCCTAAACCTAATTCGGGTTTCGGGTTTAGGGAGCCTAAATCACTGAACTCCTGACCCTCGCAGAAGCCTCTCATCGCACGGGACATATAGTCTGAAGCTGTCCTACTTGGAGGTTCATGCTACTTGTTAACCAAGTAGACCTGTACTTGCAACTGTACTTCTAACCATATTAGGGCACTGAAGGGGCTTATAACTGGGCTATAAGTACAGATACAATTGGTTAATAAGTACCATGAACTTCCAAGTAGACCAGACCCCAGGTGCGCCCGGGGCACCCTGACGTAGGGGTTGCTCTGCTGCTTGCTGAGGAAGTGAAGATGCCCATCTAGCAAGGGGCGGAGCTTTTAGGGTTTAGGGTTTAGGGTTTAGGGTCTAGGGTCTAGGGTTTAGGGTTTAGGTGGCAACTCAAAGCTTGGGGTTAACCCTACACCCGAAACCCTACTGCAACAGGGTCTTTCAAGCGTCCCCAAACCCAAGGGTACAGAGGGGTAGAGGCACCCCCCCACCCGCCGCCCACCCGCTTTGAGAAGGGTTTGCAAGGGTTTGGGTGTAGGGTTTAAAGCGTTTAGGCTTTAGGGTTTGGGGCTTAGGGTTGGGATGTTCCCCCTTATACTAACAGTCCTTAATCGGATTATAGTACCTCCTCGTATAATCCCTAGCAGGGACTGTTAGTATAAGGGGGGACATCCCAAGCTTAGGGTTTCGAGGGCTCAGCAGCAGTCGGGAGGTCTGGTTCTGCACGAGCCTGGCAAGCCGCTGGCAGACTTCACGCGGACTCGGATGATGCCGAGCCTTAGGAGCGGGCATCCGAGAATATTAGGATCCTGCACCGGCCTCACCCAATTCGGAAGTTTAGGGTTTAGGATTTAGGGTTCAGGGTTCAGGGTTCAGGGTTCAGGGTTCAGGGTTCAGGGTCTAAGGACTCCAAACTACTACCACAGCAAAAAATCATCGGAATATGTAATCTTGGAAATGGACAGGTTAATGCTAGTGGCAGGATACCATCCCCGAACCTAAGCCCGAAGCCACCGGACACAAAACCTTCACCCTAAGCCCCGAACTCGCCCCGAAAAAAAAAACAAAAAGGACCTAAATCCTGAATGCTTGGGGGTTTTGGGGCTTCATGGCATTTGCCAAGTCACGGCCGAGGGCTCCGAAGCAAAGCGCGGTCCACACCCTTCCTTGAGCACACAAGGGGTTTAGGGTTTAGGGATTAGGGTTTAGGGCGTTTATGCAAGATGTCATCGGACGTTCCATGCGAGAAGAACGCAGGAGATGTTTAGGGGGTTTATGGAGCTTAGGGGGTATAAGGGGTTTAGGGGGCTTAGGGATGTTTAGGGGGTTTACGGGGCTTAGGGATGTTTAGGGCCTTAGAAGTCTCGCTTGCTTGCTGACTCCCACCCCCATCCACCAGGCTGCACGAAGTGGGGGGGGGGGGAAGAAAAAACACTTTATCGGGGATGTGTCTCAGAGCCCGTCTCATTGGGTTTATGGGTCTAGGGTTCCAGTTGCGGGGTTTAGTGATCAGGGCCTAGGTGAAGGCTTATTGGTAGATGCTACTGTGCTTGCAACCCCAATTACAAGCACACATACGAGCCTTCAAGAGGTACCTAAATCCTGAAACTTATGCCCTAAACCCCTAAACGTCAAACCCTAAACCCTTAAAAACCCTTAAACCCTTAAATCCCTAAACCCCTGAACCCTTAAACCCTTAAACCCCTAAAAACCCTACAGCCCAAACACCAATCCCTAAACCCTAAACCCTTAAACCCTTGAACCCTTCAACCCTTGAACCCTTGAACCCTCGAACCCTAAAACCCTAAAACCCTAAAACCCTAAAACCCTACAACCCTAAAACCCTAAAACCCTTAAACCCTTAATCTCTTAAACCCTGAAACCTTGAAACCCTTAGGCCCTTAAACCCTTAAACCCTTAAGCCCTAAACCCTAGTCCCTTCAACCCTTAAACCCCTAAACCCCTACACCCTTAACCCTTAACCCTTAACCCTAAACCCTAAACCCTAAACCCTAAACCCTAAACCCTAAACCGTCATCACCCCTTGCTGAGGTGGCGGCTCCTCACTGCCGATTGGTATGGAGATGACATTGGGCATCACCAGAGCCTCCCATAATTTGGGGTTTAGGGTTTAGGGTTTAGGGTTTAGGGTGCAGGGTTTAGGGTTTAGGGTGCAGGGTTCATTTTATAGGGTTTCCTGTTTAGGTTAAAACAAAAACATACTTGGAGGTCCATGGGTACATTGGAAGTAAGGCTATGGGTACCCGAAATAAGGCTATAACCATCGCTACCCTACTGTTAACCCTGCTTTATAAACACCCATGACCCTCCGAGTAGTTGCCCAAAGGGGTGGCTTTAACCCCATTAGCAATGGCACTGCACCCCAAAGCTAGAGCCTCCAAGTAGGTCCGATTTTGTTTAATCCTAAACCCTACACTGGGGCAGACTTAAACTACACAAAAGAAAAGGCCAAGCCCAGAACTCTAAGCCTCTGAATCCCCAACAATCCTGAATTCCCAAACACCCTGAATGCCTAAAACCCTGAATTCCTGAACGCCCTGCATTCCTACAACCCCGAATTCCTAAAAAAAAACGAATTCCTGGAACCCCTGCATTCAAAAAACCCTGAATTCCTAAAACCCAGAATTCCTGAAACCCTGAATTCCTGAAGCCCCAAACCCTAAACCCCAAACCCTACACCCTAAGCCCTAAACCCTAAACCCTGAACTCAACCCATGGATCTCGGGCCTCAGGTTCCTGGGTTGGGACTGGGGGCCGCTGAGGGTTTTTTGGTTTTTGGGGCTTGGGAGTTTGGGGGTTTGGGGGTTTGGGGGTTTTGGGGTTTTGGGGTTTTGGGGGTTTAGGGGTTTTGGGGGTTTAGGGGTCTAGGTTTAGGGTAAGGGTGGGGGGACGGGCGGGGTGGCGAGGGGAACCGCCAGGCAGGGCTTCGAAAATGAGTGGTTTTGGGGGTTTAGGGTTTAGGGTTTAGGGTTTAGGGTTTAGGGTTTAGGGTTTAGGGTTTAGGGTTTAGGGTTTAGGGTTTAGGGTTTAGGGTTTGGCGTCGGGTTTAGGGTTTCTTGCACGTACTTCCTGCCGAGTATGCTGGCTCAATGGCAGTGGCTCGCCTCCAATGCAGGAGTGCACAAAGTACCCAGGTCGTACGAAAATGCTGGCACCCCCAGCCAGGACCCCTAAACCCTGAACCCCTTAAACCCAAGCACGATCGGCAGGCTGGGGTCAGACTTCCCTAGTTTAGGGTTTAGGGTTTAAGGCTTAGGGTTTAGGGTTAAGGTTTGGGGTTTAGGGTTTAAGGTTTAAGGTTTAGGGTTTAGGGCTAGGGCTAGGGCTGAGGCTTCAGGGTTTCCTCGGACGTGCGCCAGGCACGTGATCTGCCTCGCTGAAGCGCGATGCAGAACAGGTGAAAGAGTTCAGCAAGTTTAGGGCATAGGGTCCCAGGTTTAGGGATAGGGTTTAGGGTTTAGAGTTTATTGTTTAGGGTTTGGGGCTTAGCGCTTAGGGCTTAGGGCTTAGGGCTTAGGGTTTAGGGTTTAGGGTTTAGGGTTTAGGGTTTAGGGTTTAGGGTTTAGGGTTTAGGGTTTAGGGTGTAGGGTTTAGGGTTTAGGGTTTAGGGTTTAGGGTTTAGGGTTTAGGGTTAACCTCAGCCCTGGACCCTTTCAGGCCTTCGCCAGCGCGCGGTCGATGGCTGACTTCACGGTGGGCTCCAGGGTCGTGTTGCCCACAAGGGAGGCCAGGAACTTGTACTCCTGGTTTAGGGTTTAGGGGTTAGGGTTTAGGGTTTGGGGTTTGGGGTTTAGGGTTTAGGGTTTAGGGTTTAGACTTTCGGGTTGTGGGGTTGGGTATTGAAGGGGGTTTGAGGGCAGGAGAAGGCTTAAAGTTCTTGGGGTCTAGAGTTTAGGGATTGCGGGGCTAAGGTGCTTAGGGTTTAGGGACAAGCGCCCTAAACACCTTCACTCTGCCGGCTGAGTCTTCTCTAAGGGTGAAAAAAGACGCTTAACCTAAACCCTAAAGCCTAAACCCTAAACCCTAAACCTGCATATATATATATATACACACACACACACACACGCATGTTGATTTAAATATAGTGGGGTTCTATAGAACCAACAAGGTTACAGGTTACCTACCCACATCCCCATGACCACCTTAAAATTCTCCTCTCAACGCTGCTCTACCCCCCCCCCCCCCCCCCCCCCCCCCCCCCACAACCCCAACTCGCTGAATAAAGGCCTCACCCTAAACCCTAAACCCTAAACCCTAAACCCTAAACCCTAAACCCTAAACCCTAAACCGTCTGAAAACCCTAAGCCCCAATAAGCCCTAAACATCCCGAGAGCCCTTCATCCAAAGCCATCCCCCACAAAACACCAAACTCTAAGAAACCAAAGGCGAATGTCCCCCAAACCCTAAACCCTGAACCCAAAACCCTAAACCCTGAACCCTACGCCCTAAGCCCTAAACCCTAAACCCTGAACCCAAAACCCTAAACCCTGAACCCTAAACCCTGCCCATAAACCACGAAGCCGGGCGTCCATCGCCAGCTTGGGCGGGTTCAGAAAGCAAAGCACCAGGCCACCCAGCCTTGATTTCTGGAAGTTCAAAAGGTTTAGGGTTTAGGGTTTTAGGGGTTTAGGGGTTTAGGGGTTTTAGGGGTTTTAGGGGTTTTAGGGGCTTTAGGGGTTTAGGGGCTTTAGGGGTTTAGGGGTTTAGGGTTTAGGGTTTAGGGGTTTAGGGGTTTTAGGGGTTTAGGGGTTTTGGGGTTTTAGGGGTTTTAGGGGTTTTAGGGGCTTTAGGGGCTTTAGGGGCTTTAGGTGTTTTAGGGGTTTAGGGGTTTTAGGGGTTTAGGGGCTTTAGGGGTTTTAGGGGTTTTAGGGGCTTGAGGGGTTTTAGGGGGTTTAGGGGTTTTAGGGGGTTTAGAGGTTTTAGGGGGTTTAGAGGTTTTAGTGGTTTAGGTTAGGGCTTAGGGTTTCGGGCTTAGGACCTTGGGTCTAAGCAGCCCCTGAAAGTGTTGCGCGCCCCCGTCTTCCATGGACATGGACATCAAGCCGCTGATGTGTCCGGCAGCCCGCCACGGAATATGGTGGTTTCCGAAATTGGGGGTACCTTATTGGGGTACCTCATTGGGGTACCTTCTTGGGGTCCTGTTAACCAGGGAATCCGACTACTTGGGGTCTATTTTAGGCCCGCCTATTCTCGTAAGCCCACATATCTCAAGATGCGACAATGTTGATTGAAACCCCTAAGAAGCCCTCCGTGCTCAGAACCTACTCTCCCAAATCCCCTAACCCTAAACCCTAAACCCTAAACCCTAAACCCTAAACCCTAACAAACTAACCTCCCGGGGCTCCGGGCACAGGCGTCTGGCCCAGCAGGGGCTCGAAGCGGATGGCGATCTCACCCCGCACTTGAAGGCGGTGGATGCCGACCTTGCGATTTTGGGGGTAGGGTTTAGGGTATAGGGTTTCGGGTTTCGGGTTTAGGGTTTAGGGTCTAGGGGTATAGGGTATAGGGCTTAGGGTTTAGGGTTTGGGGTTTGGGGTTTAGGGTTTGGGGTTTGGGGTTTGGGGTTTGGGGTTTGGGGTTGGGGGTTGGGGGTTGGGGGTTTGGGTTTGGGGGTTTGGGGTTTGGGGTTTGAGTTTGGGGTTTGGGGTTTGGGGTTTCAGGGTGTCAGGGTGTCAGGGTTTCAGGGTTTCAGGGTTTCAGGGTTTCAGGGTTTCAGGGTTTCGGGGATTCGGGGTTTCGGGGTTTAGGGGCTTAGGGTTTTGGGTTTAGGCTTCAGAGCTTAGGTTTGTTTTAGGTTTTAGGGCTTCACTTTTGGCTTCACATTCGGGTTTAGGTTTAGGGTCTTATGGGGGTTGCCGGATTTGGCATTTACGTCGCAGAGTAAGTCCAAATTCCCCTAACCCCGAAACCCGAAACCCTGAACTCCTTGTGCCCGGAGTTCTCGAAACAAGGAGAATAAGAAGGGGTCGGCCTAAACCTAAACATTCTACGAGTACACAGAAACAAGGAGTCTAAACCCTAAACACTAAACCCTAAACCCTAAACCCTAAACCCGAAACCTGCCTTCATCTTCATGACCGAAAGCTCGATCTCGGACTCGGAATCCAAGCGAACGCCCAGCCGAATTTCGGACCTCTGGGCTTCTTAGCGTTCAGCTAGGGTTTAGGGTCTAGGGTCTAGGGTTTAGAGTGTAGGTTTAGGGTTTAGGGTTTAGGGTTTAGGGTTTAGGGTTTAGGGTTTAGGGTTTAGGGGTTAGGGGTTAGGGTTTAGGGCTTTGCGTTTCGGGTTCGGGGTTCAGGGTTGCGAGCTTCTGGCCGTCCAGTGTCTAAAGTGAGCGAGGAGGCTGTCATCCGTCGAGCAGTGCTCGACGACGGCGAAGCGTTGCTCCATGCGGCATTTGTAGGTGGCATACTCGCCGAGGGAGACGACGAGATCCGCATGGCGGCTGTGGGCGCGCTGCTCCGCCAGTGCCAGAGG
>CAJNDS010002114.1:209131-241631 GCA_905221605.1 Symbiodinium natans
CATCTTTGGTAAGCCAAGAACATGTCAATGGCCCTAAACCCTAAACCCTAAACCCTAAACCCTAAACCCTAAACCCTAAACCCCGGGGTAAGGATTTGGCTGCTTGTCGGGATGCAACTTCAGCCAAAATGGCCACGAGTAAACGAAGTACTCAGACCCTAAACCCTAAACCCAAAACCCTAAACCCTAAACCCTAAACCCCAAAAAGCTGAAGATCACTAGTGTTCTACACGACACCTCGTCGCAAGACTAGTGGTTGCTGGTAAGGACGCCTCATTCGAAAGCTCGCGGTTGGTTGCTGTGTGTGAACATACCCAAACCCCGGTCATTCGGAAAGCTAGCGCGAAATAAGCCCCAAAAGGAGTTTCCTTTTTTGTAACAACCCTAAAGCCCTAAACACCCAAAAAAAAAACGATACGTAACTCTAAAACCCTGAAGCCTTAAAGCCTGACCCCTCAACACCCTAAACCCTAAACCCTAAACCCTAAACCCTAAACCCTAAACCCTAAACCCTAACCCTAAACCCTAAACCCTAAACCCTAAACCCTAAACCCTAAACCCCACAATCCCCCCTCAAAGCCACGGAACCAAAGACTCCACGGAGCCCGTACATTTCGTCGTGTCCCGGCCCCTGGGCTTTGGGGTTTCGGGTTTAGGGTTTAGGGGTTGGGGTTTAGGGTTTAGGGTTTCGGGTTCAGGGTTTAAGGTTTAGGGTTTAGGGTTTAGGGTTCAGGTTGGGATGTTCCCCCTTGTACTCACAGTCCTTAATCGAGCTTATAATGCCCCCGATTCTAATCCCTGTTGAGGACTGTTAGTATCTAGGCTGCCCAGTAACCAAGGCTTAAACAGGGTGCCCTTTTTTTGCTTAAAGGGGTTTATAAGGGAACCTAAACCCCCCAAAAAGGGAATAAGGGTACTACTGGGCATCCTAGGTATAGGGGTGAACATCCCAAGGTTCAGGTCTAAGGGCTGTGAGGATTCAGTGGGTTTAGGGTTTAGGGTTTAGAGTTTAGGGTTTAGGGTTTAGGGTTTAGGGTTTAGGGTTTAGGGTTTAGGGGGTTGTGGAGGTTAGGGTGAAGGCCTGATAAGTAGACGACGAAGACTAGGTTTTGGGGGGTTTACGTAGGCTCTTCGTGGAGGTGGGAGGGGGTTTTAGGGTTTAGGATTTAGGGTTTAGGGTTTAGGATGGTTTAGGGTTTAGGGCGTAGGGTTTAGGGTTTGGGGTGGGGGGGGGGGGGGTGGGGGGGGGGGGGTGGGGGGGGGGGGGGTGGGGGCTGCGCTGCGGGGGGTCTGCTGTCCCGCAACTGCTGTCACCGCTGCTGTCGCTGCGGGGCGCTTTGTTGTTGTGTGGGGGGAGATCTTTCGTTTTTGTCTCCTTTGGAGTACTCTGATGGTTTCCCTAAACCCGAAACCGCCCTAAACCCTAAGCCCGAAACCCTAAACCCTAAACCCTAAACTCTAAACCCTAAACCCTAAACCCTAAACCCTAACACTCCCTTGCGGCAGCCAAACCGCACTTGCGGCTGTTCGTCCGTCTTCATGAAGCGCAGGGAGGAGGAGAAAGTGGGCGACGCCTCGCGGAGGTTTAAGAAGCTCAGGGCCTGAGAGCTTGGGGTTAAGGCGGTTTTAGGGTTTAGGGTTTAGGGTTTAGGGTTTAGGGTTTTAGGGTTTAGGGTTTAGGGTTTAGGGTTTAGGGTTTAGGGTTTAGGGTTTAGGGTCTCGCGTTTCGGGTCTAAGGTTGAAGTTTTGGTGATCGTCGCTTTACCTTAGGGGCTTAGGGTTTAGGGTTTGGGGTCTAGGGTTTAGGGTTCAGGGTTCAGGGTTTAGGGTTTGGGGTTTGGGGTTTGGGCTTTGGGCTTTGGGCTTTGGGGTTTGGGGCTAGGGCTCAGGATTTAGGGTTTAGGGTTTAGGGTTAAAAGAATTGCTACTGGGCGTCCTAGGCCCTTACACTGCAAGCCCAAACCCTGATTAACAACACAGCCCCCCACCCGTTTTGGGTTTTGGGTGTTGGGGTTTAGGGTTGAGGGTATTCCTGAAGCCGAAAAAGGCGCGTTGGGGTTTAGGGTTTAGGGTTTAGGGTTTAGGGTTTAGGTTAGGGCGCAAACCCCACACACACGGCTTGCCTTCGGGACTTGCATCCTCCGCTTCCTAGGGGCGAGTGGGGGGGCTTTCAGGTTTGGAGGGTTTAGGGTTTAGGGTTTAGGGTTTAGGGTTTAGGGTTTGGGGTTTGGGGTTTGGGGTTTGGGGTTTGGGGTTTGGGGTTTGGGGTTCGGGGTTCAGGGTTCAGGGTTTCGATGAGCACGACCTCCAGAAGTTCGCGGGTGCGTGGAAGGAACTCGGGGCTAAGTAGGGTTTCGGTTCGGGCCTGGGGTTTAGGACCTTCCCATACTTCGCTTAGAAATACTTAGAAGCATACATTAAAAACATCATGTGTTTCAATATTCTCTCCGGTTGTATATGAACAAAAAAGAACGTACCTCCTGAGGGAACCACTTCGGGCCTCAATAATTAAAATAGTGTTTTTTTTTTTTCTCTTGGGGGGGGGGGGGGGGGGGGGGGGGGGGGTGGGGGGGGGGGGGGTGGGGGGGGGGGGGGGGGGGTGGGGGGGGGGTAGTACTGTAGAAAAGTATAGGGACCATAACGGAATAGCCTTAAGGGACCTGAGCTTCGAAAATCTAGGAAACTGTAGCTTCGCGTGCCTCATGTGGGCCAGGGCCGTCTTCGTAGGAACTGGAACCAGGCCCATGACCTCGGCAGGCGCTGTGCCGTGCTTGGAGGTTCATGGCGGTTTAGGGTTTAGGGTCTAGAGTCTAGGGTTTAGGGTTTAGGGTTTGAGGTTTAGGGTTTAGGGGTTAGGGTTTAGGGTTTAGGGTTTAGGGTTTAGGGAACTTATAACTGTACTTGCAACCATATTAGGGCACTTAAAGGGGCTGTAAGTGGGCTATAAGTACAGGTAACATTGGTTCATAAGTACCATGAACCTCCAAGTGGGACGTCTTGAAGGGCTCCTTCGGAGTCATGCTTGAGGGTTTGGGGTTTAGGGTTTAGGGTTTAGGGTTTAGGGTTTAGGGTTTAGGGTTTAGGGTTTGGGGTTTGGGGTTTGGGGTTTGGGGTTTGGGGTTTGGGGCTCAGGGCTTGGGTAGATAGGAGGGAGAATAAGCTAGTTGAGTCCTTCAAAGATTCTCCCCCCCCTCACATAACCAATGATACCTGTACGTATAGCCCACTTAGAAGCCCCTTTAAGTGCCTAATATGTTGCAAGTACAGTTATAAGTTCCCTAAACCCTAAAGCCTAAAGCCTAAACCCTAAACCCTAAACCCTAAACCCTAAACCCTAAACCCTAAACCCTAAACCCTAAACCCTAACCCTAAACCAGATTCCCCCCCCCCCCCCAATAAAAACTAAGACTCTTCAGGTTTTGGGGAACCCCTGCAGCTGACATTCCCAAGTCAAGAAGGCCCCCCACCCCCCCAAAGCTTACATGCCCAGAGCCCTCTAAGGGTTTAGGGTTTAGGGTTTTTAGGGTTTTTTTGGGTTTTTAGGGTTTTTAGGGATTTTAGGGTTTCTAGCGTTTTTAGGGTTTTTAGGGTCCAGGAGGTAAGGCTTCTGACCCCAAACCCTAAGCCCTTGGATGCATTTTGCTTGAAGCGGGCGTCGAAAAAGGGAGCATTCAGCATCGAGGAACACTGGAACGCAAGGTTTGGGGTTTACGCTTTGGGGCCGAGGGCTTGAGGCTTAGGGCTTAGGGAACGAAACCCTAAACCCTACACCCTACACCCTAAACTCTAACCCCTACACCCTCAACCCTAAACCCTAACCCCTACACGCTAAACCCTAAACCCGAAACCCTAAACCCTAAACCCTAGCATGGGTTAATGCAAACAGCCCGATGATGTCACCGGTGGCTAAGCCTGCCACCGACACTGCGACCTCCGCCCGCAGGGGTGCTGCCTCCCGGCATTAGGGTTTAGGGTTGAGGGTTTAGGGTTTAGGGTTTAGGGTTTAGGGTTTAGGGTTTAGGGTTTAGGGTTTAGGGAGGTGAAGCGTACAGTAAACCTTAAAACCCTGAAGCCCTTAAACCCTGAAACCTTGCAACCCTTAAACTCTAAAGCCCTAAAGCGCTTCAAACCATAAGCGCTTAAACGCCAAACCTTCAAACTCTGAAACCCTATACCTTAAAACCGTTAAGCCCTAAAACGCTGCACCCCGAACCCTAAACCCCCATACCCTAAACCCCAAAACCTAAGCCCAAACCCTACACCCCAAACCTTAAAACCCTAAAGTCTAAATCCTAAGCAGCCTTTCAAAAACGGCCCCCTAAACCCTAAACCCTAAAGCCAGAAGTCTCGGTGAACTGCTTCGGCGCCCCGAAGCCTCTGCAAACACCCTATATACACGTCTTTAGGGCCTCAGGATTGAGGGCGCAGGGCTTAGGGTTTAGGGCCTAGGGTTGAGGGTTTAGGGTTTGGGGTTTAGGGTTTGGGGTTTAGGGTTTAGGGTTTAGGGCTAAGGTTTAGGGCTTGATCAGGGGGCTTCATGGTTTAGGGTTCGTTTTGAAGGGCTGTCCGGGCGCAGGGGATGGCTTTCGGGCTTTGTTGGGTTCGAGCTTTCGACCTGGGGTTTTGGGTTTTAGGGATTCGGGTGTTTAGGGTTTAGGGTTTAGGGTTTTGGGTTTTAGGGATTCGGGTTTTTAGGGTTTTCGGGTTTGGGGGTTTAGGGTTTAGGGCGTAGGGCATCCTTACCCCCGATCCTGAGCCCCCTTGACGTTGGGCTTTAGGGTTTTGGGGCTTGGGTTTAGGGTGTAGGGCATCCTTACCCCCTATCCTGAGCCCCCTAGAGGTTGGGGGGCATCCTTATCCGGGTTGGGGTTTGGGTTTAGGGTTTAGGGTTTAGGGTTTAGGGTTTAGGGTTTAGGGTTTAGGGTTTAGGGTTTAGGGTTTAGGGTTTAGGGTTTAGGGTTTAGGGTTTAGGGTTTAGGGTTTAGGGTTTAGGGTTTAGGGTTTAGGGTTCAGGGTTCAGGGTTTAGGGGTGTAGGGCCTCCTTACCCCCAATCCAAAGCCCCCTGGACGCCCTAGACTCCCTCAATCCCAAACCGAAAAACCTTCAGCCCACTGGCCAAACTTGCACGAAACGCTCGGCAGGATCTTTGGGGTGTCTGGAAGCCTACAGCTTGGGTTTGGGGTTTTACAAGGGTTTATGGTTTAGGTTTGAGGGTTTCGGATTTGGGGTTTAGGGTTTAGGGTTTAGGGTTCTGGGTTAGGGTTTAAAGTCTAGGGTTTAGGAGGGCAACAAAGTGAGGGTTAGGGGCTGAGGGCCGAAAAGTAACACCCTGAGCCCCTGAATTCGAAACCACTGAACACAAAATGCCTAACTTGGAAAGCAGACTCTAAAACCACTACAATCCTCCTTAAACCCTAAACCGCCAAACCCTCTAAACCCTAAACCCTAAACCCCAAACCCTACACCCGCTTCTGGATGGCCTTCATCTCTTCGTCCTTCGACACGCAGGGGATGCTACTATGCTTGCCCCAGTGAGTTTAGGGTTTAGGGTTTAGGTTTTAGGGTTTAGGGTGGCTTGAAAGGCATCCTAAATCCAAAAAGGGGAACAAGGGCAGCATTAGGCATCCTAGGTCATTTCGGGGGTTAGGGTTTGGAGTTCAAGGATTGAACAGGACTCATGTGTTGCAGCGGTGCTGCTGGGGGTTTAGATCCTCAGGATTCAGGGTTTCGGGCTTGGGCGGGCTTAGGGTTTAGGGTTTAGGGTTTAGGGTTTAGGGTTTAGGGTTTAGGGTTTAGGGTTTAGGGTTTAGGGTTTAGGGTTTAGGGTTTAGGGTTTAGGGTTTAGGGTTTAGGGTTTAGGGTTTAGGGTTTAGGGTTTAGGTTTAGGTTTAGGGTTTAGGGTTTAGGGTTTAGGGTTTAGGGTTTAGGGTTTAGGGTTTAGGGTTTAGGGTTTAGGGTTTAGGGTTTAGGGTTTAGGGTTTAGGGTTTAGGGTTTAGGGTTTAGGGGGTTTAGGCTTAGGCGCTTAGGGCTCGCGGTGCAGGATGCAAAGAAGCTTGGGGCTCAGGGATTGTTTGGTGCTGGACGCACTTTTTTGCCTGCACCCTAAAGACAAGAGCTTCTGGGGTTCTGTCAACGCCGACGCCCGGGCAGAGGAGCACGCTGCGCAAACTGAAATCGGACGGCGCCGTCGAAGGCGCCGCCGACGCCTGCGACGTCTGTGACGCCTGCGTTCCTCTCGACGCCGACGACGGCGACGAGTACACGTCCAGTCCATGGCTCCATCCGTTGCAACAAACCCTAAACCCTAAACCCTAAACCCTAAACCCTAAACCCTAAACCTGCAACAGGCTCAGGAACTTCAGGGTTCGAAGCATACCCTACATTGCCCCAAGGCCCTCAACGCTACCCCCCCTTACTAGGGACCGCACCACACCGGTGCCACAAGCCCTAAGCCAAGCCCTAAAACGGATACCTTCAGGGCTTAGGGTACATTCCAGCGACTGCTACTACTAAGGGGAATGGTAAACCTTGAACTTGCCCTGCTACTACTAAGGGGAGTTGTAAGCCTTGAACTTGACCCCGTTTGAGGGTTCAGGTTTGCGATTTTTAAGCTTAGAGGGGGAACCTTCAAGGGAACCAGGGGGGGGGGATTAGTATAGGGGCCTGAATAACTAGAACAGGGTTTCGGGGGTTATTAGTATACTTATATAGGGCCCAGAAGGGAATACTGGAGTAGTATTTATTCCGACCTATATAGCAGGCAGAGTGCGGGATGCCATGCTTTACGAGGCCAGGTTGCGGAGGCCTAAACTCGACTTGATCCAATCATTCGCTCCAAGTCCCCTAAAACCTGCAACCCCAAAAACTGCCAAAACAAATTTACAATACATATATATATATACATATATAACATAAATGTATAATATATATATATATACAAATACTTAATAAATAAAAAAAAAAAACCTAACAACTTCTAAGCCGTCCTGGGTGGACGACAGGAAGTCCGAGATCACGTTCTTGTCCTCCTTGGGCCGCTGGAGCAGCCTGGGGCGCGCAAGTGGAGGTCTTCAAGGTGCCCTAAACCCTAAACCCTAAACCCTAAACCCTAAACCCTAAACCCTAAACCCTAAGCCCTAAGCCCTAAACCCTAAACACCCTAAACCCTGAATCCATGCACTGTAGGGTCTCGGGCCAAGTTTTGGGTTTGGGGTTTTGGGGTTGTGGGGGTGCAGGGTGTTAGCACTTTAGGGTTTTTGGGGTTTAGGCTACAGGGTCCGTTCGCTGGCGGATGCCGTAGTCTGGGTCTTGGCGAAGGTCTTCAAAGAATTGGCGGGTGATACCCTAAACCCTAAACCCTAAACCCTATACCCTAAACCCGGAGTTCGGATAGCCTGGGGCTTCAGGTCGGCGGACCAGGTGGCTGCTACTGCACCCGAATCCTTAACATCTAAACCCTGAATCCCAAAATCCTAAACCCTCTACACCCATAACCCACAAACCCTAAAACTCTAGGCGCTACATGGGTAGTTCTCTACACCCTGATTCCCAAGATCCTAAGCCCTCTGCATCCTGAATCCCAAAATTCAAAAACCTGTACACCCTAACCCGTAAACCCCAAACGGGTAGCTCTCTACGGTAGGGTCCCTTATTTGGGTCCCCTATACTATACGGCCCCGAAATACACAGGACCTCCAAAAGGGACCCTAATCAGAAAACTACCCCAAACCCTAAACCCCAAACCCCAAACCCTAAAACCCCAAACCCCACACCCTAAAACCCCAAACCCCAAACCCTAAAACCCCAAACCCTAAACCCAAAACCCTAAAACCCCAAACCCGAAACCCCAAACCCTGAACCGGAAGCCCTGCAAGCCAAGCAACAACGGGTCCTCCGTGGTCCACTCTTTGGTGCCGCCCTCTGCCACCACTTCTGTCAGGGCCAGCTCCACGTACCCAACCACCACCTCTCAGCGGGGTTTAGGGTTTAGGGTTTTGTAGGGTTAGGGTTTAGGGTTTAGGGTTTAGGGTCCAGGGTTTAGGGTTGAGGGCTTCCGAGAGCGAGGTTCTGAGTTAGCCCTGACTATGGGCCCCTATGAGGGTCTCTCACGAATGTCAGTATACTCCCAAACCTGAAACCCTCCCACCCAATATCGGCTAAACTTAACCTTATCCCTGAACCCTAACTCTGAAACCCAAACCCTCATGGGGCCTTCTCGTTCGAGATGACGGAAATCTGCAAAGGCTCTGTCACTGCTGCGGCACGCGACACCTTTTAAGGTTTAAGGTTTAGGGTTAGGGTTTGGGCTTTAGGGTTTAGGGTTTAGGGCTTTGGGCTTAGGG
Organism: Symbiodinium natans; assembly: GCA_905221605.1. Taxonomy (NCBI): domain Eukaryota; class Dinophyceae; order Suessiales; family Symbiodiniaceae; genus Symbiodinium; species Symbiodinium natans. Next base: position 217,476 of record CAJNDS010002114.1, read on the forward strand.
CTTCGGGCTTAGGGTTTAGGGTTCAGGATTCGGGTTCAGGAAGGGAGTCGAAGAGGGTTCCCGAAACCCTAAACCCTAAACCCTAATTAAACCCTAAACCCTAAACCCTAAACCCTAAACCCTAAACCCTAAACCCTAAACCCATGTGAGGGTTTCGAGGTTTTGGGGTTTGGGACTTTGGCGGCTTGGGGTTTAGGGTTTACGATTTGGGGTTTAGCGTTCAGGGCTTGGGGTTTAGGGTTTGTCGTCAGCCGTGCGCCACCAACTGGATTTCAGGGTTTGGGGCTTCGGGCTTAGGGTTTAGGGCTCTAAACCCTAAACCCTAAACCGTGGGTATCTCAGCTTCATAGGGTTTAGGGCTAGGATTTAGGGTTTAGGGTTTTTGGTTTTGAGTCTAGGGTTTTGGGTCTAGGGTTTCGGGGCTTCGGGGAGCTTTAGGGGGCTTTATGCTGCTTTGTGTTCAAGCTGTATGGCTTTCGCATTTTGGGAGTTGCGGTTGATCCCAACATTCCGACACAGTACAGGGCTTCTATGGGTTTGTAGGCTTCATAGGGGCTGAGGTGTTTAGGGCCCTAAACCCTAAACCCTACACCCTCCACCCTAAACCCTAAACCCTAAACCCTAAACCCTAAACCCTAAACCCTAAACCCTAAACCCTAAATGGGTTTGCCCTAAAGCCTAAACCCTTTGGTCTGGTCCCCCCAGCCAGGCGCACCTGGAAGCAGAGGACGTACCTTAGCAGCTCAGGGGGGCCCTGGGGCTTGCTTGGAGGTTCATGGTATTTATTAACTACTTATAACTGTACTGGTTTAGGGTTTAGGGTTTAAGGTTTCGGGTTTAGGGTTTCGGGTTTAGGGTTTAGGGTTTAGGGCTTAGGGTCTAGGGTTTAGGGTTTAGGGTTTAGGGTTTAGGGTTTAGGGTTTAGGGTTTAGGGTTTAGGGTTTAGGGTTTAGGGTTTAGGGTTTAGGGTTTAGGGTTTAGGGTTTAGGGTTTAGGGTTAGGTTTTAGGGTTTAGGGTTTAGGGTTTAGGGTTTAGGGTTTAGGGTTTAGGGTTTAGGGTTTAGGGTTTAGGGTTTAGGGTTTAGGGTTTAGGGTTTAGGGTTTAGGGTTTAGGGTTTAGGGTTTAGGGTTTAGGGGGGGGTACTTAGGACCCTGTTAGCGCACTTAAAGGGCTCATAAGTGGGTCATAAGTACAGTTCTAAGTGGTTGATAAGTACCATGAACCTCCAAGATAGGGGCCTAGACCCTAAGGCTTCAACCCTTCAAGACTGAACCCCAAACCAGTAGGATGTAAACCCTGAACTACCCCTATAGGCCCCAAACCCCTAAACCCCAAACCCCCCAACGCTGAACTCTAACCCCCACCCCCACCCCCCGGCCAAAAAAACAGAATATGTATATATATATATATATATGTGTGGCAGGAACCTTTATGTATCATTTGACTTCCTTTTGTTGTTTTACTATAGAGAGCTCTACTAATTATATTTGATGCTATGTTTCTAGCACTATTCGTTCTATTACAACTTCTGCTTGTTTTTCGTCGTCATGATGACGCCCTTCAAAAACATGTGAGACGAGCCATCACCCTCGCAGGCTTCTGTGATCCCCGCAAGAGATCTTGGTTTAGGCTTCTGAAGGTGATGAAGAGCCACCCCACCACTCGGTGGCAACACTCTCACGAATCAGATCACAGGCTGTTGAGAGTAGCCGCTTAATGTGTGCTGAGCTGGGTCCACTGTGAGAGCGAACCATCCCGAAAACCCTAAACCCTAAACCCTAAACGCCAAACCCTAAACCCTACAGCTCCCCAAGCTCTCAGCAGGACTAAGAGACTTTTTCAATGGCCCCATACTCGGTAAGGCCAGGGAAGTGGCCAGCTTCACTTCTCAGAATTTCGGATAGCATCCGCAGGGTGAGGGTTTAGGGTTTAGGGTTTAAGGTTCAGGGTTTAGGGTTAGGGTTTAGGGTTTGGGTTTTAGGGTTTAGGGTTTAGGTTTTAGGGCTTATAGTTTAAAGTTTAGGGTTTAAGCTTTAGGGTTTACGGTTTAGAGTTGGGAGATGGGGAAGAATAAACTTTTGGAACAGGGGCCACGTATCTCAGAGAGGTCCTTCGGAGTGAGGAGTTCTTCAAGAGGGTTTAGGGTTTAGGGCTAGGGTTTAGGGTTTAGGTTTTAGGGTTTAGGGTTTAAGGCCCCTGCAGAGGGCTAAGAAGATGGCTAAGGCCACAGTCTGGTGGGCTGCTCTCTTAGAGATGCCTCGGGCGAGGTTTTGAAAGTTCAAAACTATTAAAACTATTAAAACTTTAATACAAAAAGCAGCCATGTCAAATAGTACATAGAGGTTCCTCTTACATATATATAATCGAAGCAATGAATAATACAATACAGTGCAATACATACAAAACAATAAGATATAGCATACAGTATCACATACGAAAGTTGAAGAAACTTCCTAATTAAAGCGGCTACAAACACCATGACCCCCAGAGGTCATGAGTCCAAGCGCTAGGCCGGATGTCTCGGCTAGGGAAGATTTACGGGTTTGAGGGTTTAGGGTTTAGGGTTTAGGGTTTAGGGTCAAGGGGTATACCGAGGGTTTAGGGTTCGAGGGTTTCAGGGTTGGGTTTCAGGCTTTAAAGCTTTCAGAGATTAAGGTTTAAAGGCCACCAGGCGTTAGTTGAGGGTTTTGAGGGCCATCAAAACTGGCTGAGCAGTCATACAGCTCGGGCTCAGGGTGCAGAGGCAGGCTGCCAGAACACCAGGTATACCCCTTGACCCTAAACCCTAAACCCTAAACCTTAAACCCTAAACCCTTCATGCAGCCGCGGAACTCGACATCCAGGCGCTTCTCCTTCTCACCGTCACCGGTGTCAGTCACAGTAGCGTTGCCTCAGTTTATGGGGCTAGGGTTTAGGGGTCAGGGTTAGGGTTTAGGGTTTAGGGTTTAGGGTTTAGGGTTTAGGGTTAGGGTTTAGGGTTTAGGGTTTAGGGTTTAGGGTTTAGGGTTTAGGGTGTAGGGTGTAGGGTGTAGGGTATAGGGTGTAGGGTAGTTTAGGGTCATGGCCCTTAAAACTTCCAACCTCGAGTCGACTCTCAGGAACACGATGCACATCGCTGCTCTCAGTTTTCAAGTGAGCCACTAACCCCTCAACTCCAAACCCCATCTGAAAGCTGGTTGCTTGTGATAAATGAGGATAGAAAGTCGGGTAGTTGTGTAGTTCTGAGTATAGACTTGCTTGGGAGGGTTCTTCTTGACACTGCTACGAGCTTCTCACTACGCGAAAACCCTTGGGCCTGTCACCTCCGGCTTCTCTCTCTAGGCTATACTTGGGTTTAGGGTTTAGGGCTTTAGGGGTTTGTCAGGTTGAGGCTATACTTATATAGCTGGGGCTGTTATGAAGGGAAGGCATGGCTGGCTCGGGGTGCTTGTAACCTGACTTCTACCCGCGACGTAGACCCCTAAGCCCGAAACCCCATACCCAGCACTACCCAGGCGCCAGGGCTTCGGGGCCTCTGAGCCGGGGTAACCCTAAACCCTAAGCCCTAAACCCTAAACCCTAAACCCTAAACCCTAAACCCTGAAGCCTCATCGATTGCAGCTTGAAAGTTGAAAGCTTTGATAGCTCGAGCAAAGCCGCTAGTCCTCTCTCCCCTCAAATTAGCCTGCCCGGCCTTCCGAAAGACTGATTCCCCAACATCGTATAGTACAGCGTGCGGAATGTCTAATCTTAGGGGGTAGTAGGGGGTTTGATAAGCGAGGGGAATCAGTGAGCCAGGCCATGTGCTGCACCAGAAACCCAAGGTTTTAAAGCTCAGGATTTCGGGGTTTCGGGTTTCGGAAAAAGGATTTAGGGTTTAGGGTTCAGGGTTTAGGGTTTAGCGTTTGGCGTTTAGGGTTTAGGGCTCAGGGGCCTGCGAAAGTGTAGGGATGTTCAAGGATGCTGCGAGCGTAGGGTTTAGGATTTAGGGTTTAGGGTTTGGGGTTTAGGGTTTAGGGGTCAGGGGTTAGGGGTTTAGGGTTTAGCTCGAGACCTTCAACCCCTGCGGCCGCCCCCTCCAGTTGCTGTCGCGGAGGCTGGTGAGGTGCGTGTCCGGTGTGGAAGCCTTGAGAACATCCTGGAACCTCACCTACACAGCACATGGGGGTTTAGTGTTTAGGGGTTAGGGTTTAGGGTTTAGGGTTGAGGGTTGAGGGTTGAGGGTTTAGGGTTTAGGGTTTAGGGTTCGGACCTAGGAATGGAAAAGGGTGCCTTTTTTTGGTTATTAGAATGGGACTGCAAGGCCCCCCAAAAAGGAACAAGGGGCCTAACCTGGGACCTTCGGAATTGAAACACAGAGATGAATCCCTAAACCCCCTCAATGCAGCCTACTCCCGGCCGAATACGTCAAATGGTGTCTTTGCCGACTCTCGAAGGTTGTCCTTAGAACTTGTGGTACACAAAAAAAGTTGTTTGAGCTACCCTGCAACACTGAACCCTAAAGCCTAAATAGACCTCAAACCATAAATGTACAGCTTATTAACCCCATGCCCGAAACACAAGAATGTGCGCCCCTCAGGGCGCCGGGTGTCTGAGGGGGTCGGGTTTCTAGGGGTTCGGGATTTGGAGGTTAGGGTTTAGGGTTTAAGGGCGTCGGCCCTGAAGCTGTGGAGGTCGGGCTTAGGGCTCTCTGAAGAATTCCGGGCCCAAGCCCAAAAAATCCAAAACCCCCCAAGAAGCCCTCAGAAAACGGTGTAGGGTCTAGGGCTTGGGGTTCACCCCTCCCCCTCTCCATCAGCCCAAAACCCCAAACCCAAGCCCTCGGCAGCTGGAAAGCAGAATGCCTCGAACTTTGCATAGAGCAGGTCCTCGTCTTCGGTTACTTGCAGCTTCATGGGTAGCTGGAGGGTTTCGGGTGCTTATACGGGGTGGAGGGCAAGTGTACCTGAAGGTATGTGTATGTGCCATGAATAAGGTTATAGGCAGTTGTATCTGCAGTGTCGCTACTTCTAGCCCTGGGCATACCTGGCCATGAACCTCCAAGTGCCGACAAAAATCAACCCGGCGCACGCCCAGAACCCATAGCTTCGGGTTAGGGAGGCTCGGAGCTGTTTTCTCATTTTATTTGGGGGGGGGGGGGGGGGGGGGGGGGGGGGGGGGGGGGGGGATGGGTGGTGTGTTTTTTTTGGGATGTTTTGGCTGATACAGCTTAGCTTTTGTTTTTTTTTTTTTTTTTTTTTTTTTTGTTTTTTTTTTTTTTTTTTTCTTTTTGTTTTTTTTTTTTTTTTTTTCGTCCGGGGGGGGGGGGGGGGGGGGAGTAGTACCGAGTGTGCTTTCGGGGCTGTTTGCCGGACTTCGGGGTTAGGGAACCCGGGGAGATACTGTCAGCCACCTTTGCATTTCCAGCACAAACCCATGCAACCCCCGAGCAGCCTAAACCCGGCTTAGGGTTTAGGGTTTAGGGTTTCGGGTTTAGGGTTTAGGGTTTAGAGTTTAGGGTTTAAGGCAGTTTAAGGTTTAGGGTTCACGGTCTAGGGTTTAGGCTTTAGGGTTTAGGGTTTAGGGCTACTTGCGGCAGGGTGGCAAGGTCGTCCGGCCTCGGCAGCTGCGAGGTACCGCAAAGAGTCCCCCTACACCCCCAAAAAAAAACCAAAGCCGCATTTCTTCATTGAATATTGTTGAGGGTTTGGGTTTAGGGTTTAGGGTTTAAGGTTTAAGGTTTAGGGTTTAGGGTTTAGGGTTTAAGGTTTAGGGTTTAGGGTTTAGGGTTTAGGGTTTAGGGTTTAGGGTTTAGGGTTTAGGGTTTAGGGTTTAGGGTTTAGGGTTTAGGGTTTAGGGTTTAGGGTTTAGGGTTTAGGGATGAGGGCTGAGGTCTTCGGATTCAAGGTTCAGGGTCGCTCTCCTGTGCCACCCGGGAGCAGGTAGACCTCGTCGATCTTCAATCGGACCATGCAGGCGTCGTCCTCGTTCGCTGGGCTCTCCTGCACCACCTTGAGCCAGTCGAACTGCCTCAGCGCTCAAAAGGCCTAAGGCACCAAGCCCGAGAACCCTTTGGGGTTAGGGTCTAGGGTTTAGGGTTTAGGGTTTAGGGTTTAGGGTTTAGGGTTTAGGGTTTAGGGTTTAGGGTTTAGGGTTTAGGGTTTAGGGTTTAGGGTTTAGGGTTACTCAGACACCCCAAAGAATTTCAAAATGGAACCCTAAAACCCTAAACCTTGGTAGGGTTTATGTCCAAATGATGCGGGTCTTCTGGACTTCTTGCTTGCTAGCATCCCCCGAATGCACACTCAACAGAAACACTCACCAGCATGTATCAGGAACCCTAAGGGCGGGTGTACCAAAAAAAGGGGCTCCCTGATATAGACCCCAAGTAGTAGGATTCCCTTATAAGGACCCCAAGAAGGCATCCCCCCAATTTGACAAACCCCCATATTCTACACTCACTACCCACACTCATAAAAAAGAAACCTGCTTCGCAGTCCTCACAGTCTTAGGACCGCGAAGTGCGCAGCACTTAACCAACCCCACTTGTCATCCATCGCGGAAGCTGTAGGGTTTAGGGCTTGGGGTTTAGGGTTTAGGGTTTAGGGTTTAGGGTTTAGGGTTTAGGGTTTAGGGTTTAGGGTTTAGGGTTTAGGGTTTAGGTTTTAGGGTTTAGGGGGTTGGATGGGTTTTGGGCTTTAGGGGTTTTGGGGAAAGCTTCCTGGAAGCCCATGTTCCTGGATCAGGATCTTGGCTTAACCAGAGTTTAGACAGGGGGCTTCGAAAAACCGTATTCGGCAAGCATCCCTAAACCATAAACCCTAAACCCTAAACCCTAAACCCTAAACCCTAAACCCTAAACCCTAAACCCTAAACCCTAAACCCTAAACCCTAAACCCTAAACCCTAAACCTGCAGCGTAGTGGCAGCAGGATGTGGCCGCCACTGGAGTCATCCTTCTGGCTCAGCTCGATCCACTTCCTTTCTAAAGGCTTTTGTTGGAGCTGGTCCCATTGAATCGACACCTGAACCCTAAACCCTAAACCCTGAACCCTAAACCCTAAAACCTTAAACCCTAAACCCTAATCCCTGAACCCTAAACCCTAAACCCTAAACCCTACACCCTAAACCCGGACCCGAATAAGCCCAAAACGGATCCCAAAATTGAGTCTGAGTCCCAGAAGCGACACCCAAAACCGATTCCCGTCTGTATAAGTCACAAAGAGGGCCCCATTTTGGGGGTCGTTTTCGTGACCTAGAATAGAGGTCCAAATTTCCCCGCCGCTTGTGCCCAAGATGCACCTCCAGCAGATGTGCACTGCACATATCACCCTAGAAGCTTTCACTGCGTGCAACTAACTGACAACAAGGATCCAAAAAGTCAGACAACCATAAACATCATTCGAAAGCCCATTCGAAACCAAACTTGTTTCAACTGTGAGGGTCCAGACTTGCGCGGGAAAACTGAAGCCGGAAAATGACCTCGAAGTCGCGTCTCCCCAGGCGGCTTCTTGAAACATCTGACTCTTGAAGCATTGAAACTGAGCGGGCGGGGGAGAGGCTCTTGTACGTGGAAAAGGCCAGTGCCCAAAAAGTAGTGCCCAAATCACACTTCACATTTCTTTGCATTGAACTTTGCTGCTTGTGGGTCTCCAAACCCACACATCTCACTCCGACACACTGAGCACACTTGCACATTCGAAAAGTCACTCGAGATTTTCCAAGCCATGACAGTTGAGTAAGTTAAGATTTCTAAGCCCAAAACCTGACTTCCAAGCCAAAAAAAAGCTGAGTCAGCTGAGGTTTTCCAAGCTGCAATCTGAGTAAGTTGACCAGATTTCCAACCCACAAGCTGAGGTTTTCCCGGCAAATGTCTAGTCGTCGAGGGTTTCGGCTGCTGACAAGCAGACTGATGACCAATGGAGTTGTATGGAGAGATCACATCCCACAGTTTTGAGCAAGATCGAATCTCTGAGCATGCGGTCCTTGATTTGGCAAGCGCGTCGATTACAGTGATGTGGTTCGAGCGCCCGATCCTCAGCTTGGCTGCACTTAGGAGGGTAGCTAAAAAGTAAAAATTCAGCTGCCTCATTAAGAAACCCAATAAACCCCAAAAAGGTAAGGATCTAAAGTTACGGTAAAGTACCACAAAGTCAGCTTCATCGGCCAATCTACCAGCCCACTACCAGCCCCCCCACTGCCACAGCTAGGAGCCTGTGCTCACTCGCACCTACACACAGGGACAACGACGTCTCTCCGGAAACTGCAAAGGGCTTAGGGTTTAGGGTTTAGGGTTTAGGGCTTAGACAGAAAGCAAACTGAAATGCCCCCCTGAGCGGCAGCACATCGCTCTTCATGTTGTTCCAGTCGTACACTTCGATGCGGAGAGTCTGGCCCACATCCTGTGCTTGAAAAAAGGGCGAAAAAAAAACAAGGAGAAGAAGAAGGTGAACAGCAGCAGCAAAAGCACCACCACCACCACTACCACCACTACCACCACCGCCACCACCGCCACCACCGCCACCGCCGCCACCACCGCCACCACCGCCACCACCGCCACCACCGCCACCACCGCCACCACCGCCACCACCGCCACCACCGCCACCATGCCGAACAACGGCTGATAAAAGAAGCATGCGGGGGCCCCAAAAAAAATGAGCGCCGGGTGGGTCTACGCGCCTGGAGCCTTCGTATTCCTAATGTGTGTCCTTTCTCCTTTGTTGGGAGTCCTCTAGGGTTTAGGGTTTAGGGTTAGGGTTTAGGGTTTAGGGTTTCGGGTTTAAGGTTTAGGGGCTTTGGCGAGGTTCCCGAGTAACCCTAGTGGAAAGAAAGGCGGCCCCTAGCTGCTTAAGGCAGGTAAAAGGCATCCTCTGCCTAAGGGAATACTGGGAGGTTCATGGTACTTCTTAACCAATTACAGTACAGAACCCACTTATAAGCCCCTTAAATTACGTTTCCCTCTAAGTCCCTTAGACAACAGTCTCGAACCCTGGAGCCCCTTATAAGCCCCACAAGCTCCACCTACTAAAAAACCATACACCCCGAACCCTAAACCCTAAACCCTAAACCCTAAACCCTAAACCCTAAACCCTAAACCCTAAACCCTAAACCCTAAACCCTAAACCCTAAACCCTAAACCCTAAACCCCAAACCAAGAGAGCAAACACTTGAGCCAAGTAGCATACACCAAGAAGTCATGCCGCACTTCTTCCGTGACCACCAGCTCGCCATTCGCCAGCCTCTGCTTCGCGCTTTCAGACCGCCTACTCTAGAGGGGCCTGAAGAATTCGTTTAGGGTTTAGGGTTTAGGGTTTAGGGTTTAGGGTTTAGGGTTTAGGGTTTAGGGTTTAGGGTTTAGGGTTTAGGGTTTAGGGTTTAGGGTTTAGGGTTTGGGTTTAGGGTTTAGGGTTTAGGGTTTAGGGTTTAGGGTTTAGGGTTTAGGGTTTGGGGTTTTTGGGGTTTGGGGTTTAGGGTTTGGGGCTGAGGGCTTCGGGTTTCGGGTGTGCGGTTTTACGGTTTTAGGGTTTAGCGTTTGGGGTTTAGGGTTTAGGATTTAGGGTTAGGGGCCTCGATAATTACAATAGTTTTTTTGGTGGGGGGGGGGGGGGGGGGGAGGTGTTGTTTAGTTATATGGGGACCATAAGGGAATACCATTAGTAAGTATACCGACCCCTCTAGTACTGGGGTGAGAGGGTTGTCGGTTTTAGGGTTTAGGGTTTAGGTGTAGGGTTTAGGGTTTAGGGGATTTTCGGTTTGGGGGCTTAGGGGTCTATCCCTAAGCCCTAAACCCTCTCTGGGGGTTCAGGGGTTGGGGTTGCTAAGGTTTGGTGTTCAGGGCCTGCGTTAAGGGGCCACTGTACCCCAAGAAACAGGAAACTGTAGAACAAAACTCAGGACTCATGACGCGTTCTGGTTTAGGGTTTAGGGTTTAGGGTTTAAGGTTTTGAGGTAACTGCCACCGCGCCTGCCTGTCGCTGTCAGATACGTTGGGGCTTCGGACTGAGGTCTTAGTTGGACTTGAGCCCTAAACCCTCAGCCCTAAGCCCTAAACCCTAAACCCTAAAACCCTAAACCCCAAAATCTAGAACCCAAAATCGCCAGCCTAAGCCCATCCGTTAGTCCCCCTAAATGCGGAAAACCCTACAAAAGTCAATCCCCTCCAACCCTCCCCAAATAAACCGTAAGCCCTGAACCCTAACCCCGAAACCCTCAACCCTAACCCCTAAACCCTAAACCTAACGCCCCCTAAAGAAAACCCCAGCGCACTTCACTGAGCAGCAAATCCGGGTCGGTCCATTTGGGATGGCAGGTGCTCTCCAGGTGTATGGAGGTCCATTCCTGGGTTTAGGGTTTAGGGTTAGGGCTTAGGATTTAGGGTTTAGGGTTTAGGATTAAGGGTTTAGGGTTGAGGGTTTAGGGTTTAGGGTCTAGAGTATGGACGTTCATTCCTGGGTTTCGGCGGCTCAGTCTAAGGGTTTTGGGGCTATGACTTTCGGGTTCAGTCTTCACCTGAAAAAACCCGTTCTCCGTTTCATTCGGTGGGGGGGGGGGAGGGGGAGGAGGCAGCGAAGTGGCGCCAAGGTTTGGGCACTTTGAAGGCAGGGCCTTAGGAGTCGTGAGGTGACAGGGGACGTATGGAGCTTGGGACGTATAACCCTAAACCCTAAACCCTAAACCCCCCTTTCACCCTCAAGCCCCCAAGCCATGAGATCGCCCTAAACCCACGAGCCTCCAAGTGGGTAGCTACAGCTGAAGAGATGAGTAAGATACCAACTCTAAACCCTAGACCCTAGAAGCTAAACCCTAAACCCTAAACCCGAAAGCTTCAGGTTTAGACCGGCGGCGTCGTCGGCCAGGCGTATCCGGACGTACGGATCGCTCGTGCGCTCGCTGAAGATGTTGATGTCGTTTGCGTAGAGGTCCTTGGCCTCAATGGCCTGGCCAGGATGCGTGGGTTTAGGGTTTAGGGTTTAGGGGTTGGGGGTTTAGGGTTTAGGGTTTAGGGTTTAGGGTTTAGGGTTTAGGGTTCAGCATCTCAAGTTCGAGCATTTACTAGGCCAGCAGTGTGTGTAGGCAACGAAAACAAACCCACCCGCCCAAAGAATCCCATAACATTACGACAATAGAAGGTTCAATATTTCTCTTCGGATGCACCAATACACAAAACAATCGCGCCGTAGTACCAAGCACTTGACACAAGCCACGCCAGGCCTTGAGGCCCTGAAACCCTAAACACCAGGCCGTGAGACCTTGAAACCCAAAACACCAGGCCTTGAGGCCCTGAAACCCTAAACACCAGGCCTTGAGGCCCTGAAACCCTAACGCCAGGCCTTGAGGCCCTGAAACCCTAAACACCAGGCTGTGAGGCCTTGAAACAAAGGGGTCGGAGGGGTCAAAATAAAATGGATCAAATTCTCCAATTGGTGCTGAACAATGGGGGGTAAAGGGGTCGGAGGGGTCGAAATGGATCAAATTCTCCAATTGGTGCTGAACAATGAGGGGTCAAAGGGGTCAGAAGGGTCGACATGGGTCAAATTCTCCAATTGATGCTGAAATGGGGGGTCAAAGGGGTCCAAAGGGGTCGGAGGGGTCGAAATGGATCAAATTCTCCAATTGGTGCTGAACAATGGGGGTGCCAAGAGGGTCGGAGGGGTCGAAATGGATCAAATTCTCCAATTGATGCTGAACAATGGGGGGGTCAAAGGGGTGCAAAGGGGGCGGAGGGGTCGAAATGGATCAAATTCTCATGGGGGTGCCAAGGGGGTCGGAGCGGCCGAAATGGACAAAATTCTCCAATTGGTGCCTAACAATGGGGGGTCAAAGGGGTCGGAGCGGTCGAAATGGATCAAATTCTCCAATTGGTGCTGAGCAATGGGGGGTCAAAGTGGTCGGAGGGGTCGAAATGGATCAAATTCTCCAATTGGTGCTGAACAATGGGGGGTCAAGGGGTCCGAGGGGTCGAAGGGAGCAAATTCTCCAATTCGTGCCAAACAATGGGGGGTTGGGTCAGAGGGCCGGGTCAGAGAAATCTAGCAAATGAGGTGGTCATTTCCGCTATATAAATTCTATTGATCGAGCCATTTTTACCGAATCCTGGGGTTCCCCCCCACGAAGCCTCCCTGAAAGGGGTCGGAGGGGTCAAAATGGATCAAATTCTCCAATTGGCCAATTGGTGCTGAACAATGGGGGGTCAGAGAGGGGTCGGAGAAGCCAAAATGGATCCAATTCTCCAATTTGTGCTGAACAATGGGGGGTCAGAGGGGTCGGAGAAGCCAAAATGGATCAAATTCTCCAATTGGTGCTGAACAATGGGGGGTCAAAGGGGTCGGAGGGGCCAAAATGGATCAAATTCTCCAATTGGTGCTGAACAACGGGGGGGTGAAAACAAAAGAAATGGATCAAATTCTCCGATTGGTGTTTAACGTTTAGGGTTATATGGTAGAGAGGTTTAGGGTTTAAGGTTTAGGGTTTAGGGTTCAGGGTTTAGGGTTCGGGGTTCAGGGTTTAGGGTTTAGAGTTTAGGGTGTAGGGTTTGGAGTGTAGGGTTTAGGGGCTAGAGCAGTCCGTCTCATGAACGGCCAAGATGCCGTAACGCGGAGGACACCGACAGGCTTTGGGTCTCGCAGCGTCGCTGTGTCCACCACGTCTTCCTCGGATTCAACCCTCAGCCCTAAGCTTACGTTGTTTAGGGTTTAGGGTTTCGGGTTTAGGGTTTAGGGCTTAGGGCTTAGGGCTTAGGGTTTAGGGTTTAGGGTTTAGGATTTAGGGTTTAGGGTAGGGAATGGGGGAATGAGGTGCCCTATATAATCCCTTAAGGCCCTAACTCCCAAATTCCCTGCTAACCAACAGTAATTAAGGGTGTGCGTGCTACATTCTCAGCGGGAGTTATGGAACTAAAGTAGGTACAGTACTGTACACCCCCCCTGTATACCTTTTGAGGGACTATATACCTCCACAATTCCCTGCTAAGAAGCAGTAGGTGCAGGGTTAAGGAGCCTAAAGCTGACGTCAAATGCTCTAGGGGTAACCACACCGGATGTTTTGCTACCCTAAGGCCTAAGCCCGAAACCCTCAACCCTGAACCCTGAACCCTCAACCCAAAACCCCAAAAACCCTAAACCCTGAATCCTAACCCTAAACCCACTTAAGCCCAACCCAAGCCTAAACCCTAAACCCGAAGCCCTAAACTGCCTTTCAGTCCCAGTCTCATCCCTGAGGAAGGGTCTGAACCAAACATTCGGCAGCACCAGGCGTCTGGCCACGAGCTTCTCCAAGAGGTTGGTAATCATACCTTCCTGCCAGGGATTGGTGGCTGAGAAGCCCTGAACCCTGCAGGGGTTTAGGGTTTAGGGTTAAGGGATAAGGGTTTAGGGTTTAGGGTTTAGGGCTTAGGGTTTAGGGTTCCGGGTTTAGGGTTTAGGGTTTCGGGTTTAGGGTTTAGGCTGAAGCCAACAAGCCCTGAGCCCCTAAACCCTAAACTCGAAACCTCGACTAGCCGAGGGCATGAGGCTCCCAGCCCTAAAGGGTGCCCCTGCATTGACCCAACAAAACGACAAGGCCTGAACCCTTAACCCTGAACTCTAAACCCTAAACCCTAAACCCTAACTATAGAGTATGATTTCTAGTTCATGGTTGGGATAGCATTAAAAGTTGTAATTTCAATTTCGTTATTGAGTTTAAGTACCCTTAAAAATGTAACATGCTACCCCACTATGACAAAGATTAGCGCATCAGGGTGCTAGGGTTTCGGGTTGAGGGCTTTGGGTTCTAAGGTTTTGAGGCTTTCGGCCTTTAGGGTCTGTAAGGTTTTCTCTGTAGGGTCTTGTTAAGGACTCCTTCGTGCCCCCAAAGAACAAGGCATCCAGGAGAGCAGCGCATGACTATTCGACGGTAGGGGCGAACAGATGGTCCCTAACACCGTGGAACTGTCTGCACCTACCGTTTCGTGGTAATGACCCCTTAAATACGAAGGTATAACCCATCAAACTGCACTATAAATTGCTAGTTATGATATACGACTCTACACATCACTTTATAAGGTATATGGGGGGTTTACGAAAAGAAGGGACCCCTTAATGTAGTCCCCAAGTAGTAGGAGTCCCTCATAATAAGGACCCCAAGAAGGTACCCCTGATTTAGGAAACCCCATATGGAGTCCAACCATTAAAGTGCACTATAGATACTGCTAGTTATGATATACTACTATATATATATATACTACCATACATCACTTTATAAGGTATATGGAGACCAAACATTACACCGCGTATAAACAGCCCCCGAGCCACGGAAAAGTCCAGCTCTGATGCCAGCTCCGCCAGCCTCGAATTCGGGTATGGGGTATGGGGTTTGGGGTTTGAAGTTTGGGGTTTGGGGTTTGGGGTTTGGGGTTTAGGGTTTAGGGTTTAGGGTTTAGGGTTTAGGGTTTAGGGTTTAGGGTTTAGGGTTTAGGGTTTAGGGTTTAGGGTTTAGGGTTTAGGGGTAGGGTTTTCTTTCCTAGAGCTTACAGGCTTACAGGGTTCAACCCAAATCCACACTATAGCTTAAACCGCCTACGCCTAAACCCCAAAACCGCCTAAAACGTCTAAACCCTCGCTAAACCCAATCGCAATGGCTCGAAAGAGACCCTTCGAGTTCCCCATGCACCGCTCGAGCCTGCGCTGGGGCCGCGCTAAAAAAAGCTCTGACACTGAAAACAGACCCTTATACACGCGCCAAACCCTCAAAGCCGAAACGGCCTGTCATCCTAACCTTAGGGGCTGACTACCCCTGCCCGTATCAGGTTAACCTTGTATATATCATGGGATTCTATACAACCAAAAAAGGTTAAAGGCTACTTACCCAGTCCCTAAGGGGTAGGTAGCCCTAAACCCTAAACCCTAGACCCTAAACCCTAAACCCTAAACCCTAAACCCTAAACCCTAAACCCTAAACCCTAAACCCTAAACCCTAAACCCTAAACACTACCACCCTCGGCCAGGGCCGCTTCCCGCAGCTGGGACGCTTGGTGAAGTGTAGGTCCAAGACAGGGGGATCCAGGAAGTAGATGACCAAGCCTGGGAGGGTTTAGGGTTTAGGGTTTAGGGTTTAGGGTTTAGGGTTTAGGGTTTAGGGTTTAGGGTTTAGGGTTTAGCGTTTAGGGTTTAGGGTTTAGGGTTTAGGGTTTCGGGTTGGTGTTTTGGGGGTTGCGGGGGTTTAGGGGCTCGCACTACCTGAAGAAACCCTAAAACCTTAAACCCTACACCCTGGACGTCCTTAACAGGCAGGCCTTGTAAAACAGTTACTACCCCCAAGCCCTAAACCCGACTTACGCACTTTGGGTTCCTGTGCCTGGGTTTAGGGTTTAGGGTTTAGGGGTTTAGGGGTTTAGGGTTTAGGGTTACAGGGGCCCAAATATACCTTAAGAGTCCGAACCCTACTTTGTTGTCGGGTGCCGAAGAACCCTACAAGGAGGTTGATCATAAGAGCCTGCAAAAAAAACCTAAACCCTAAACCCTAAACCCTAAACCCTAAACCCTAAACCCTAAACCCTAAACCCTAAACCCTAAACCCTAAACCCTACAAGGGGGTTCTTCAGGTACAGTTCATAGCTAGTCATATACATGGACCCTTCAGGTGGACAACAGTGCTACCGAAAGACCGAAACGGTGCACCCTACTAAACTGCTTGAATATCAGGTCTCAGAATGGCTAGGGTTTAGGGTTTAGGGTTTAGGGTTTAGGGTTGAGGGTTGAGGGTTGAGGGTTGAGGGTTGAGGGTTGAGGGTTTAGGGTTTAGGGTCTATAAGGTTTAGGGCTCGAGCCCCAAAATTTTAAAACCGCCGTCAGGCAGCCGCCCAGGATAGGGCTCCTGTCCAGAAGGGGATCCTCAGCTGTGACATATTGGTAGATTCGGTGCTTTCTGAAGAAATTCTGATATGAATATTATTTTACAGTGTCTTATACTCTTTTCGTATATATTCTTATATGAATGTGATTTTACATTGTGCTATACTTTTGTACTATGATATGATTCTACTGTTCTCTGATCTTATGAAATTTCAGCGCCATATTTCCACACTACGATATGGCTATGTTACAATATTACCATACTCTTACATTACTATGCTCTATAATACCAAAATTTAGGGTTTAGGGTTTAGGGTTTAGGGTTTAGGGTTTAGGGTTTAGGGTTTAGTTTTTAGTAAACCCTAAACCCTGAACCTTGGGCTCGTTGCTGACACCGGTGCAAGAGAGCCCACTTCCCTACAACAGGTTTACGGTCTGGGGGTTAGGGGCTCAGAGCTTAGGGTTTAGGGTTTAGGGTTTAGGGTTTAGGGTTTAGGGTTTAGGGTGCGGGTCTTCGGGTTTAGGGGTTTGTGTGTGTTAGTTAGTCTGTTTCGTTTCGTTTTGTCTTGCAACACCAAAAAGAAAACAGCACCACAAGGCCCAACCCAGCCGGGGCGTCGAGGCGAAGGACCAGCGTGCCGTGGAGGGTGCAGCTCTTAATCCCGGCGACCAGGGCGCCCACGGCCAGCTCAACCTAGGGTTTGGGGTTTTGGGTTTAGGGTTTAGGGTTGAGGGTTGAGGGTTTAGGGTTTAGGGCTAAAAGAATCGCAGCGGTTGACAATGGCCCCTCCTAACAGCCACAATCACAGCATGATTTTGGAGCCTTCATTGTACAGTTGGGCATGAAGACAGGGTTTAGGGTTTAGGGTTTAGGGTTTTGGGTTTTGGGATTTAGGGTTTCAGAGTTTAGGTTTGAATAACATCCCTGCCTGTAACCTGTTGGTTCTTAGTAGGGAAAGAAGGAACTTGGCGGCACCGTATATCCCCCCTCATAGAACCCCTGTAAACGAGTATACAGCGGATCTCTTTCTTTACTAGGCACAAGAATAATTGAGATTAGAGTGGAAACAAAACTCCCGACATTTGCTCGCCTGAGCTCTAAACCCTAAACCATGTTTAAGTTTCAACGCGGCCCTAGAACCCAGCATCCAATTTGCGCCTCAAGGTTGTCTTATGGTTTAGGGTTTAGGGTTTAGGGTTTAGGGTTTAGGGTTTAGGGTTTAGGGTTTAGGGTTTAGGGTTTAGGGTTTAGGGTTTAGGGTTTAGGGTTTAGGGTTAGGGTTTAGGGTTTAGGGTTTAGGGGTCAGTATTCGGACTTTACGGCTTACGGTTGATGTTTGGGCTTTAGGGTTGAGGATTTTGGGGTTTAAGGCGGGCTTCAGGGTTCTTAGGGTATGGGTTTACGTCACAAGAAAAGTAGCACGCACGAAAAGGCCCGGAACCCTGAAGCCCGCTGAGAGGCGTCGACCTTGCTCTGTAGCAAGATGTCCACGTGAAGTTCCTGAGTTTAGGGTTTAGGGTTTAGGGCTTAGGGCTTAGGGCTTAGGGCTTAGGGTTTTTGGGATGTTTAGGGGTGTGTAAGTTTAGGGGCCACATGATGCGGGACCCCCGAAGGGTTTTTAGGGTTTCGTGTTTCTTTGGATCCTGAAGCCCTTCAGCCCCGAAACCTCCTAAACCCTAAAGCCCTACACCCAAAACCCCAAACCCAGACTAAACCCTAAACCCAAATACCCTAAACCCTAAATCCGAAACCCCTAACCCCTAACCCCAGACCCTAGACCCTAAACCCTAAACCCTAAAGCACAACAGGCCCCGTTGCCCTAGGTCGGGTTATTGGGATCCTGTACAAGCCCGACACCAACCACTTGGAGCTTCATGGGTTTAGGGTTTTAGATTTTCGGTTTAGGGTTTAGGGTTTAGGGTTTAGGGTTTAGGGTTTAGGGTTTAGGGTTTAGGGTTTAGGGTTTAGGGTTTAGGGTTTAGGGTTTAGGGTTTAGGGTTTGGGGTTTGGGGTTTAGGGTTTAGGGCACTTATAACCCCAATTGGGGTTTGGGGTTAAGGGTTAAGGGTTGTAAGCCCAACTACAAGGGGGGTTTACGATAGTTCGGCACCCCTAATGTAGACCCCCAAACTGTAGGATCCCCTTAGAACAACGTACTCTTGATTCAGGAAACCCCCCATGACTGCACTTAAAAGCCCCCTAAGTCCCCCAAGTAGGTTATGCGTAGACTTAGAATACAATGGGGTAGAAATTTAGGGTTTAGAGTTTAGGGTTTAGGGTTCTAAGTGTAGGGTTTAGGGTTTAGGGTTTAGGGTTTGGGGTTTAGGGTTTAGGGTTTAGGGTTTAGGGTTTAGGGTTTAGGGTTTAGGGTTTAGGGTTTAGGGTTTAGGGTTTAGGGTTTAGGGTTTAGGGTTTAGGGTTTAGGGTTTAGGGTTTAGGGTTGTAGGGTTTAGGGTTTAGGGTTTAGGGTTTAGGGTTTAGGGTTTAGGGTTTAGGGTTTAGGGTTTAGGGTTTAGGGTTTAGGGTTTAGGGTTTAGGGTTTAGGGTTTAGGGTTTAGGGTTTAGGGTTTAGGGTTTAGGGTGCAATATAGCGGCCTTAATATTTAGAATAGGGTGTTGCGGGCCATTATAGTTATAGAGGGACCATAAGGGAATAACCCTATCTTAGCCCCCAAGATAGCGAGAGAAGGCCCCGAACAAGGTTTTGTTGGGGGTTTAGGGCTTAGGGTCTATAAGGGGGCGGGATAATTACGAATAGTATTCCTTTCTGGTCCATACGTCGATATACGATAAAACACAAAAAACTCGATTCAACTTTTTCAGGGCCCAGGATTACCACGTTTTGTTAGCGACTGAAGGATCTGGTCTAGGGTCTAGGGTTTAGGGTTAGCGGGTTTAGGGTTGAGGGTTTGGGGGGGTTAGACCCTAAACCCCAAAACCTAAACCCTAAACCCTAAACCCTAAACCCTAAACCCTATTCTCGGCCAAGGCTCAATGCCACGATTCGCCTCCTCGGCTCGCAGGCAGGGCGCGTCCCAGATCGTGACCGGACCCACTGTCGGAGTCCTTAATGCTCGTCTTCTGAGAGGGTGTTGGTTTGGGGGCTTTGCGGTTTAGGGCTTGGGGTTTAGCGTTTAGGGTTGGTGAGTTGGGGTTTAGGGTTTAGGGTTTAGGGTTTAGGGTTTAGGGTTTAGGATTTAGGGTTTAGGGTTAGGGTTCAGGGTTTAGGGTTGAGTAAGGGTTAACAGTTTAGGGTTTCGGGTTCGGGAGGCCCAGTGGATTTCACCCACCGCGCAGTGAGCCCACTACTCTGCATCAAGGCATACTCGGAGCGAATCGGTAGTTATAAGCCCTAAACCCTACACCCTAAACCCTAAACCCAAACAAGGCTACGACCGGTTGGGACTGTCCCTGGGCGCATCAGGCACGGCAGCCAGGGCGAAACAGGGCTTGGGGATTTGGCGGGGTTTAGGGCTTAGGGTTTAGGGTATCCCCACATGTGGGAATTCAGGAAGAGGTTTTAGCTGGGGGTGTCTAAGCACTTCGAAACTGAGTTAAGCTGGATCATGAAACGGAAAACCCTAAGCTCTAAACCCTAAACCCTAAACTCGCCGCGCGTCGTCTTGCCCAAAGTAAACTTCGTAAAGGTGAGGCCCTTCAGCGGCAGCGGTACCTTATCCTGGATCTTGGGCTCAACGGTTTCCTTCATGATCTTGTGCAAGGCAGAGTCGATCTTGGGCCACAGCCTCAGTCGCTTATAGGGTTTAGGGTTTAGGGTTTAGGGTTTAGGGTTTAGGGTTTAGGGTTTAGGGCTACCCCGATTCTCGGAACCCCCCCCCATATTTCCGGCTTGTTGAATGCTTTGAGAGTTCCTTCGGGTTTGGTAATCAAAAAGCAGGCGCACAAAGTCCTGTCAGCTGCTGCGGGGTCTACTTGGAGGCTCAGGGGTTCCAACTAGTTATAACTGGCTGTAAGCTTACAAGTACTTGGGTACCTCCAACTTAAAACCCCTAAACCCTAACCCTAAACCCTAAACCCTAAACCCTAAACCCTAAACCCAAGAGTCTTCAAGCACACTTGAGTCCGTAAACCATACCTCAAGTATCGGCATACGAAAGCCGCAAAGTCTGCTGCAGAGTGCTGCTGCGAGGCTGTTTCATCAAGGGCTCCATCCATGTTAACTCCTGGCACAGGGTGCGCAGGGTTAAGGGATACCCACATCCCAACCCGTCGAATCAATCGACCTGATTAGTCGGGACCCTCAACCCACCACCCTAAACGCTACCCCTGAAGCAGTGTCGGCGGAATACCATAAACCCTCAACCAGCAACTAGCTGCCCATGGTCCTCGACGCGCGTGAGCTTCTGCCGTGGCAGCATGTATCTCGATTGGCCCTGGTTTAGTGCTAGGGTTTTGGGCATCTAAGCTGAGACCCTAAACCCTAAACCCTAAACCCTAAACCCTAAACCCTAAACCCTAAACCCTAAACCCTAAAGAGAGCAGCTGTGTGGGGACAGTTTAGGTGTTCTTGCTATAGGGGCTAAGAGTTCGGGGTTTAGGGCTTCAGGCCTTCAGGGCCTTCAGGGCCTTCAGGGCGCCTAAACCCCAAAACCCTAAACCCTAAACCCTCAACCCTAAACCCTAAACCCTAAACCTTCAGGGCCTTCAGAGCCTTCAGGGGTTTAGGGCTGTCAAGGCTCCGGGGATGCAGGGGCTTTCAGTGCCTTGGTGGGATTTAGGACTTCAGGGCCTTTGGGGTACCACACCCCTTGAAACCCTAAACCCTAAACCCTAAACCCTAAGCCCTAAGCCCTAAACCCTAAACCCTAAACCCTAAACCCCACACCCAGGAGGTCAGAAGGGCTGGGTGCGGAAGCTTCGGCCCTTGGAATCTTGGCTGACTTCTGAACCCCTCCTAGAAGTTTAACGGTTAGGGCTCCTTATTGACACGTTTACAAAAACCCAAAGGGTTTAAATAGTCCTTGATAGGGATTCGAGTATCCCATATTATAATCCCTACTAAGGTGCTGTTAGTACAAGGGGGAACATCCCCAGTGAACCCTAAACCCTAAACCCTAAACCCTAAACCCTAAACCCTAAACCCTATTAAGGAGCTGTTAGCACAAGGGGGAACATCCCCAAGGTTCAAGTCCTAAGGGCCAGAAGAAAGCCAAGGAATACTGCCGCGAGCTGACACAGCGCCGTGAAGAGTCAGCTTCGGACTGCGGTTCGGGCGTTCAGGGTAGTAGCTAAACCCTGAACCCTAAGCCCTAAACCCTACATCCTAAACCCTAAACCCTAAACCCTAAACCCTAAACCCTAAACCCTAAACCCTAAACCCTAAACCCTAAACCCTAAACCCTAAACCCTAAACCCTATCAAACCCAAGGTTTAGATAAACCCTCAGCCCACAAGACCAGCTGCGGCGATGAGATTTATGGGTTTTAGGGCTCTGGGCTCTGAAGGCGTTCGGTCCTTAGGTTCAGGGTTTAGGGTTTAGGGTTTAGAGTTCAGGGTTTGGGGTTTCGGATTTAGGGTTTAGGTTCGCAAGGGCTCAGGGTTTGGGGGGCGGGGGGGAAGGGAGAGAGATTCCGACATTCAGGGGTTTCTAAGGAACCCTGAGCCCTAAACCCTAAACCCTAAACACTAAACCCTAAACCCTAAACCCTAAGTCTCCGTTATGTGTTCGGGGTTGAGGGTTGGGGGACCTGCCTTGGAACGGGTCTCATCGCCCTCGGTGGTGTCGCTGTCGGTATCCTGGCCCGGCCGGCACGTCTAGGGGCTCTAAGAGATTTAGAGTCTAAGGGTTTTGGGGGGTAGGGGGTTTAGGGTTTAGGGTTTAGGGTTTAGGGGTTTAGGGTTTAGGGTTTAGGGTTTAGGGGTTTAGGGTTTAGGGTTTAGGGTTTAGGGTCTAGGGTTTAGGGTTTAGGGTTTAGGGTGTAGGCTCTAAGGGCCATGACATGGTCCCTTCACATGGGCCCTTGCTGAGGAACCCTTATATGCCCCGTATACACCCTGAGAAAACCAAGGGTTTGGGGCTTCGGGTTTAGGGTTTAGGGGTTAGGGTTTAGGGTTTAGGGTTTAGGGGTTAGGGTTTAGGGTTGAGGGTTTAGGGTTGAGGGTTTAGGGTTTAGGGTTTAGGGTTTAGGGTGTAGAGTTTAGGGTTTAGGGCTTCGGGCGTCCATACTTCAGAAGCCTTCAGCAAAGGCAAAGGACCATGTGAAGGGGCCATGTAACTTCCCCTAGATAGAAGTTGAAGGTTTGGGTCTAGGTTTTCGGGATTTAGGGCCTCATGCCTTTCGCGCGGGCTCGAGGGCTTTAGGGCCTTTAGGGCTTTGCACTTTCAGAGCCTAGGCTTCAGGGGTTTGGACTTCAGCGTTTAGAACCCTAGACCCTAAACCCCAAACCCCAAACTCCCAAACCCAAACCCCTAAACCCTAAACCCGAAACCCGAAACCCTAAACCCTAAACCCTAAACCCTAAACCCTAAACCCTAAACCCTAAACCCCTAAACCCGAAACCCGAAACCCCTAAACCCTTTTAAAACTTTCTTACCAAGCATCATTGAAATCTGGTGTCTCATCGATGTGCACTTCTTCATGGTCCGGCGGCGAAGGGTATCGACAAACGGAAAGACAGGAAGCGAACAGCGACATCACCTCGGCGGTTTTAGGGTTTAGGGTTTAGGGTTTAGGGTTTAGGGTCTAGGGTCTAGGGTTTAGGGTTTAGGGTTTAGGGTTTAAGGTTGAAAGAAAACCTCGGAGAAACCCCAAACCTGGCTTCGAGCACTTTGCAGCACGCGCAAATCCCCAAACCCTTGGCCCCCTAAATCTCCAAACCCGAAGAAAGGTCCCCCCGAACTAGGGCCCAGACGTCAAGGCTGCTTCCACTGGCCCCTCTGCCAGCTCTTCCGGGAAATCCATGATTAGCGCTTAGGATTTAGGGTTTAGGGTTTAGGCTTGGGTTTGGGGTTTAGAGGGTAGGGCTCGGGGTTTAGAGTTTAGTGTTTCGGGCTGCTTGGGTTACAGTTTGATGCTTGCCAGTTATGTTGGGCGGTAGGGCTCAAGGTGTACAGGCCTTTGCTAAGCCTCCGGTGAGCATTCAAGGAAGTTAACCCAGTTGCACAAGGACTTAGGGTGAAGGGACGTAAGGTTGTGGGGCTTAGGGTTTAAGGTTTGTGCATGTACACGGAAACTTCTAGAAGCAAGCGGGTCCCGACACCGGCAGAAATGCCGCAAGGAATCCTGTGCACGAAGGCAACCAAATCCAAGAATAGAGAAAGAATGAGAGAGAGAGAGGAGGGTGAGAGAGAGAGAAAGGGGAAGAGAAAGAGAGAGAGAGAGAGAGCGAGAGAGAGAGAGAGAGGCGCACTTCAAGGCACGACAGCTAATTCAAGAGCCTGATAGGTTCCTCACGCTATCCCCTCATAACCCCTGCATACTCATCATACAGACCCTGCCTGAAATGCACATTCCAAATGAAAACATGGGCCCCTCTACTACCCTCCATGCAACCCCCAAACCCCAAACCCCAAAGCCCCAACCCTAAACCCTTACCTCTTCGAGAGGCTCCTAAAGTATGGCCTATACCCTGGGTAGATCCTGGCTCCAAAGTAAAGCAATCCGCGCATAGAAATTGGAATTTAGGGTTTAGGATTTAGGGTTCAGGGTTTAGGGTCCCAAACCCGTAAACCCCAAATCTGAACCGAGGCCCCTGACCCTAAACAGCTAATTAAGCCCCAGCAAGTCCTAAACCCTGACACCCCACGCGATCGCCTCCGAACCCTAAACCCTCTTCACAACGTAAACCCTCGGGTTTAGGGTTGAGGGGGTTTAGGGTTTAGGGTTTAATGGTAAAGCCCTCAATAAGGCGCATGGACCCTACAACCCTAAACCCTTAATCCGCAACCCCCAGTTGTCGCCTAACGCCTAAACCCTAAGCAAGCCTAAGATGCTCTACAAAAAACAACCCCCTGGTTCTCAGTAGGGAGGGAAAGGGGGTCCTATATATATATATACATATATATACCCCTTATTAAGGGAGTATTTAAGGGCCCTCATTCCCTCCCCCTGAACCCTAAACCCTAAACCCTAATCCCAGACAGTTTAGGGTTTAGGGTTAGGGTTTAGGGTTTAGGATTGCAGGGTGTGGGGTGCAGGGCTTGGGATCTGGGGCCTCAGGCTCAGGGTTTCAGGCTACAAGGCTGAGGGTTGCAGGGTCTAGGGGTTTGGGGTTTGGGGTTTGGGGTTTGGGGTTTGGGGTTTAGGGTTTAGGGTTTAGGGTTTAGGGTTTAGGGTCCTAGGCTCTGTCATGCACGCGGTTTTTTGTGGCTTTCTTCTTTGCGCGCCTGGTGGGTACTTCTCTTCTCGA
>CAJNDS010002114.1:244131-294131 GCA_905221605.1 Symbiodinium natans
CACACTTGAAACCGGAGTGCACACTTCAAAACCGACGCCCTAAACGGGACCCGGTTGGGTTTAGGGCTTTTGGTTTATGCCTTTGGTTTAGGGTTTAGGTTTTAGGGTTTAGGGTTTAGGGTTTAGGGTTTGGGGTGTAGGGTTTAGGGTTTGGGGTTTAGGATTTGGGGTATTACACGACATGTGGGCATTTAGGATCTTCAGCTCAATTTGGCCTCGGGTTGTCCATGTACGTATATGTGCATACTTCCGCTTCATACTTTAGAAAAAATATGAAGACAGTTAGTTCATGCTTTCCTAAACCCTAAACCCTAAACCCTCAAGCCAATCCTTTAACCTAAGAATTCGAAGGGGGCCCTCTGCTCTATTTTGAAAATGGGCGCAGACCCCCTTTAAAAGAAGACGAAAGTCTGCCGCCAGTCAGCTGTTTTAAAGGTTTAGGGGCTAGGGCTGAGGGTTTTAGAATGGGCCTAGGGCCCCCTTTGATGCCTTTCACCCCCCGGTTTAGTTGCTGAAAGCTTGAAAACGAGCCTCTTCTTTTAAACCCTAAATCCTAAACCCTAAACCCTACACCCTAAACCCTAAACCCTAAAACCCCATGTACTGCTTAAAAGTTTTGAACACGGGTCATGTGCCCGGGCCCGGTTTCACTCTCTAAGATTATTTAGGGTTTAGGGTTTAGGGTTTAGGGTTTAGGGTTTAGGGTTTAGGGTTTAGGGTTTAGGGTTTAGGGTTTAGGGTTTAGGGTTTAGGGTTTAGGGTTTAGGGTTTAGGCTTTAGGGTTTAGGGTTTAGGGTTTAGGGTTTAGGGTTTAGGGTTTAGGGTTTAGGTTGTAGGGTTTAGGGTTTAGGGTTTAGGGTTTAGGGTTTAGGGTTTAGGGTTTAGGGTTTAGGGTTTAGGGTTTAGGGTTTAGGGTTTAGGGTTTAGGGTTTAGGGTTTAGGGTTTACAACAGACATGTTGAGGCATGTAATAGTGTTAGGCTGATGACGAACCTTAGCCCCCAAGCTTTAGCGCTTTCACGTCTGACTTGGAGAATTGATTTGACAGGCTCCTTGCGCTTTTGGATTTTGCTTTGAGAGGGCTGACTAGGGTTTAGGGTTCTAGGACCCGAGGCATTGGGGATCAGGGCTTAGGAGCTTTAGAGGTTGGGGTTAAGGACTTGGGTATAGATTAGTGGTTTAAACATAGCTTTTTCAGATAATCCAGAGGCCCAGGCGCTTTAGGTTGCGGCTTCCGTTCATGGGGGTCCAAGACAGCTGCTGAGGAGCCTAAACTCTGAAGCAAGCCTCGTCCGAACCATTGCACAACCCTCAACTCCAAAAAAACCCTAAACCCTAAACCCTAAACCCTAAACCCTAAACCCTAAACCCTAAACCCTAAACCGAAACCCTATTCAGACCCAGACCTTTGGCCCTGGGCCCACGGCTTCTAAGAGCTCGGGGCTTGTGGGTCCTAAACTTCACGCCTTAACAAATTATAAGTGTACTTGTAGCTGTACGTATAACCATATTAAGGCACTCAAGGGGGTAGAAGTGGTTCACACGTACCATGAACCTCCAAGCAAGCCCTACACTCGCGGGCCTCATCTTTTCTCTGCCGAGGCTTTCGCTTCATTGCGCCGTTGCAACTTCATTCTCCGCACCTGGTCCGCCTGCATCCGCTTTGCCAAGTGGTGGTCCTTCTTGTCTGAGACTTGGAGGTACTTATAGTGGTACTTATAACCCTACTTAAGGGCTTATAAGTGGGCTAAAATTATAAGTACAGTTATAATGGGTTCATAAGTACCATGAGCCTCCAAGTACTGGTGGGACAAGGTGTGCACCTTTGGATTTTCTCACAAGGGGTACCCAAACGGTTCAACATCACGTTAAACCCTAAACCCTAAACCCGAAACCCGAAACCCCAAGCCCCAAAAAACCCTAAACCCGAAACCCCCAAACCTAAACCCTAAACCCTAAACTCTCAACCCCGTACGCAGCACTTGACGAGCTCAGCGTCGCAAACATCATGCCCATCTTTGCGAGGCCGCCAGCAGCGCCATGTTCGGCCGTCTCTGCGTTCCTCACAAATTAATCCATACACTTCTCTTCACAGTCTAGTTCTAATATCCTATTCACGCACTACAACCTGCATCACCAATAGACTTCTCATGAATGGTTTTACGACTGGCGAGCCCAAGGAAGCAATAAGACCCCAACCTCGCGACCATTAAACCCACAAACCAAGGAGAACCGCATGAAAGCCTTACCATGTGATACAAGAGTCATGGAGTGAGCAACGCACACAAAAACCCGATTAAAAGTAGTAAATTACAAGAACACGCGTGAATTTACTATTTTTCATTGGCGATTTTGGCGAGCGAAGTGAACGTGAAGAAAGCAAAGGAAAGAAAAGTGAGTCAAAAATCCTTAATCTTGTTCATTGGCCGTTCACTTATTCGTGGCGCACGCACTCACTTCACATGTTGCGTTCGTTTGTTTCACTCATTACGTTCTCTCCTCTCACTTCATTACAGTCGTTCGTATTTTAATGGGAAGCGAACTCATGGCCGCTAATTATGATGTACTACCTGGTATATAGAAACAACCTAGGCCAAAAAGGGCTTTGGGGTTTAGGGTTTAGGGTTCAGGGTTTAGGGGTTTAGGGTTCAGGGTTTTTGGGTTTAGGGTTTGGTTTTAGGGTTATGGTTTCAGGGGGTTAGGGTTTAGGGTTTGGGGTTTCAGGTTTAGGGTTTATGCGGGGTCAGGAATTATTTACGATTTGGAGTTGTTGAGGCCCAAAAACCTAAGTGTAACTACACGTGGGAACCCTAAACCCCAAGCCCCTAAGCCGCCATACCCCTAAACAACCTTAAGCCCACAAATAACCCCAAACCCATACACCCCCGTAAACCCCAAACCCAAAACCCCTTAAACCCTAAGCCCTAAGCCCTAAGCCCTAAGTAAGCCCTAAGCCCTAAGCCCTAAACCCTAAACCCTAAACCCTAAACCCTAAACCCCAGAAACCCTACCCTAAGTCCCAGAAACCCTGCCCTAAGTCCCAGAAACCCTACCCTAAGTCCCAGAAACACAGCGGTCGTCATCAGCCAGCTGCAGCTCCATCTGGAGCTTCGGCCTTTCGCGCACCCGCTGCTTCTTCGTCGGACCAGCACGCTTGTCCTGGGTTTAGGGTTTAGGGTTTAGGGTTTAGGGCTTAGGGCTTAGGGTTTAGGGTTTAGGGTTTAGGGTTTAGGGTTTAGGGTTTAGGGTTCAGGGTCTAGGGTTTAGGATTAGGGTCTAGGGTTTAGGGGTATAGGGTTTAAGCTTCACGGTTTGGGGCGCGGTGTTCAGGCTTTAAAGTTTTTGGTTTGGGGTTTAAGGGCCCCTCTGTCGCTTCTGTTGCTGAGCTGGTTAGCTTTCAAAACAAAAGCACCAGGGTTTAAGAAACATAAAAATCGCCCCCCCTGGGCTGGCTAGTGTCCGAGTGGTTGGCACATCTGATCCCGGCGGCGCCGTGATGATCGGAGTCGGTGACATACCTCACAGGCCGTGCTCGGCAATCTGGAACGTTGCAGGTTTTACCTCCTTGGTAGCTCAGTAACCCTAAACCCTAAACCCTAAACCCTAAACCCTAAACCCTAATTAAACCCTAAACCCTAAACCCTAAAAGGGAAAAAGGGTCCCAGTGGGCTACCAAGCCTCCATGCATCCAGCATCGCCGGCCGGCGCGGCCATGCTGGTCCGCCACTTCTGCACGTCCCCAGGGGATTTTGGTGCAGCCTGCCACAGAGCACCCGAGCCCGTGCCTGCCACATCGATAGCCAGCTTGGCCAAAGTGATCGGGGGCAGCCACCCGGCCCTTGGGCAGCCTGCTTAGGCCAGACACACTATTCTCAAGGGTCTGGAGGGCTTAAGATGTGGGATCTTCGGTTTCATGAAGCCCCGAAGCATGACACCCCAACGGCGCAGTGGATTTTATGCGGGAACACTATTGGTCAACTCCAGCCTGTCACAGCCAGGGACACTGCACCTGCACTGCTCGCAGTGCCCAGGACAGCGAAGTCCGGGCAGGCCGAACTTATCCTCGAGGCGCACGCGGACGCGGGCGTGGCGGCGGCAGCCGTCCACTTCGCAGCTGCGTCCCCCATGTGAGCAGCAGCGCTGCCCTGGCGGGCCAAACATGTCCTGAGCGGGCTCTGGTCCGTAACCTGCAACCATTCTAGGAGGGCGCCAGAAACCCTCCCTAAACCTTAACACCCCATTAAGAAGGCCTTCACCTTTTTTGCCCCCCCTGGCCAAACTCAGCATCCTTCACGAGGACGCGCTGGGCCCTCCGCCGGCCGCAGCCCGGCACGTTGCAGCGGTACTCGAGCCGCTTCAGGCCGTGGTTTTGACATCGCCACCCCGCCGGGCCCAAAGCGTCTGCCGTCAGCTGCACGTGGTGTCCTAGGTTGACCCAAAAAATCCGAAGGGGGGGGGGGGGGGAGGAGAGGGTGCCTATGGTTGCTATCAGGAGCTCACTGTACTCCACTCCACTTAAACGCATCCTAGTGACCGCGGACAGAGCACGCCTTGGCCGAGCACCGGAGCGGTTTTGGCCTCTGCTTTCTTCCAAGCCAGCAGGGCTTGCGGACGAGGCCCTGAACGATCCAGTACCTCATCCCCTCCCATGCCTCAGGCATGGGCCCCTTTGCGTGGGCCAACTTCGTGACGATGTCGCGGCAAAACTGCAGGCCGGGCTTGATGCTGCGCCGGACAAGGCCCTGTCCCAAGTCCAGTTGGCTCAGGCACTTGGCCGCCAGGCGCAGCAAGAAAGCCTCCTGGCGCTGCAGGAAGCCCACGAAGGAAGGGCTCTTGCTCCGCTGCTCTGCAAACCAGCTTTGCGCCTAGTTCATGGTTGGGAGAGCATTAAAAAATTTACATGTATATTCCGTATTGGATTGTAGTACCCCTTAAAATAATGAAAAATGCTACCCAACTATGCCAAAGGTGCCTCGAGGCAGACGCGCACTCCGGCCAGACAGCACAGCGCCAGGTGGCACAGGAAGGCGCCGCTGCCTCTCTCGGTCACCCTCCCGATGCTCTCGCGCAAGCTCCGGCTGCAACCCGCGGTTTCCTGCTCATCCTCCTCCAAGATGGGACCCTTCCACGCGTCCATGGCTGAAATCGTGGTCTGGCACTTGGGCTGCTTGGGCTGGCTGGCCCGGAAGACAGCAGCGGCCGGGGAGATCTCCGAAGCCCTGACCGGCCTCCCTTCGCCCTGGGCAGCTGCACTCGACCCTGAAGAGTGCCCCTCTTGGGGCCCCTCTTGGGGCCCCTCTTGGGGCCCCTCTTTGCTGGTGCCGGAGATTCTGACGCACTTGGCCCGCCTGAGGCCTTCACCTCCAAAGCCGGGGGCCTCTGCGACCTGGAAGCTCACCAAGACAGCTGAAGCCCCAGAGGCCGAGGCCCCTTCCTCCCCAAACCTGCACACAATGGTTAGGGCACGACTAAGAAAAGTCAGTGTTGTTCCTTATTGGGGTCTAAGTACTCATAAAAATGTGACATGATTTTTAACAATGACCCAGAAACTGGAACTGCGTCACTGGGCACTTGGCATGGTTCAGGACGTCCGGATCAACCTCGAAAGCTGGCGCCCAGAAATACTCTTCGACCGGTGTGGCTGCCAGAACGCGTTGGACCTGCACCCCGCAGGGCGAGATCTCCCAAACACGGCCGAGAAGCATGCCCGCATCTGCGGGACTGTCAAGCTGCTTGAGACAACTTAAACCTGCGATGCTGAGCTGTGCACGAAACCCGAAACCGCTTGCTTCAAGGCTCGCACCCTCTTGCTACCCACACAATCACGGATGCTCCCCTGGACCTTACGTTTGTGAACCCTCCGAAACCCTTAAAGACCTTAAAAACCCCAAAACCACGGGGGGGGGGGGGGAAAAAAGCCTAAAAACCAAGAAAATGCCTAAAAAACACAATAACCTAAATCAATAAACGCCTTAAAAAGAACGAAGACCCCAAAAGCCCGAAAGCCTGAACCCTGACGCGAACCGAACCGCGAACCGAACCCTCGAAGGCGCACGGTTGATGCGGCCGGGGGTGGCATCCGTCTTCACGCCCAAGGATGGGACGGAAAAGCAGTGGATCACATCCTGGCTTGAGGTTAGGAGCTAAGAGTAGGGGGACCCTTGGGGATATAGAAGTAGGGTTCAGAAGGGTCCCCTTTTAAGGGGTCTCCCTACTACTACCTAGGAGAGGTGTTGTAAGTAGGGTCTACACAGCCCGTTTAGGGGCTTGGGGGGTTCAGGGTTTGGGGGGCTTCAGGGGCTTTAGGGGCTTTAGGGGCTCCAGGCGCTTTAGGGGCTCCAGGGGCTTCAGGGGCTCTCGGGGCTTCGCGGGCTTTGGGCGCTTTATGGGCTTTCGGGGTTTGGGGGCTGTTGGGGGTTTAGGGGATTTCGGTTTAGGGACTTTGTTGGGCCTCGATTTCTGGCTACACAGCGCTTTTGAAAGATTCTTGGGAATACTCTGAGCCCCTACATGTTTGCACTTCTTCGGGACATGTTCAGGGAACCCTAAACCCGAAACCTTAAACCCTAAACCCTAAACCCTAAACCCTAAACCCTAAACCCTAAACCCTAAACCCTAAACCCTAAACCCCACACCCTAAACCCTAAACCCTATAAACCCTAAACCCTAAACCCTAAACCCCACACCCTAAACCCTAAACCCTAAACCCTAAACCCTAAACCCCAAACCCTAAACCCTAAACCCTAAACCCAATCTGAGCGTAGAAGGCGTCCGTTTCAAGGGGGAGACCCCGGAAGATTCCTTTGCCCCCGTTCCCGGTTTAGGGTTTCAGTAGGGTTTCAAGGCTTAGTAGGGTTCTAGGGTTTAGGGTTTAGAGTTTAGAGTTTAGGGTTTAGGGTTTAGGAGGCTAGTCTAAGAGTTTAGGCAACGCAAAGCCCATCCTGGCCGGTAACGAGGAAGCGGATGTGCGTGCGCGTCGGCAGCGTCAGCCTCTTGTCCACCTTCAAGCTGGGTTTAGGGTTTAGGGTTTAGGGTTTAGGGTTTAGGGTTTAGGGCTTAGGGCTTAGGGCTTAGGGTTTGGGTTTGGCGCGGGACCACGACCTGAAACCCCAAACCCTGAAACCCAAACAAAAAAACACCGTAAGCCCCCCAAAGACCCCAAATTCAAAAATGACCGAACCCTCACACACACACAGAGAAGCCCCTAGAAACCCCCAAACCTGTATGTAAACCCCTAAGCCCCTAAACCCTGACAGTTCAATCCCTGCCTCCAATCCGCTGCACATGCCAGCTTTGAGATCCTGCAAGGCAGTACAAAGGAAGAGCAGTGCAAGAAGAATGCGATCATTCCTTTTTTGTGGTTCGGGTGTATAGAGTTTATAGGGCTTATAGGGTTTATAGGGTTTATAGGGTTTATAGGGTTGATAGGGTTTATAGGGTTTATAGGGTTTAGGGTTGCACACCTTTGTCTTCGTTCTACTTCGACACGCGCTTTAAGATCCCGCAAAGCGTGCGGTCAAGGCTTCGTATTCAGGGCCCAGGGCTCAGGGTTGAGGGATTAGGGTCCTAGGGCTTAGGGCTTCAGGTTTGCTCTGAGCCCTAAACCCTGCACCCGAAACCCTAAACCCTAAACCCTAAACCCTAAACTCTAAAGCCCAAACCCTAAACCCTATGTAACATGAGTCCCAGACCCTGGTGTGGCGAGTCTATTACCCAAAGGTTCATGGGGTGTTGGAAGGAGGGTTTAAAGGGCGTTGGGCTTCGGGTTTGGGGCTTAGGGCTTCGGGCTTAGGGTTTAGGGTTTAGGGCTTACGGATTAGGGCGAGGCCTTAGGGTTTCGGGCTTGGGGCTTAGGGCTTGGGGCTTGGGGCTTGGGGGCTTCGGGTTGAGGGTTGCGTGAAGGTTCAGAGTTCCTGGCGAGTTCGAAGTACCCGGCTAAGCCAGGTTTGGAATGTGGCTATCCTACTTGCACCCCCGGCTGGTAACTGCTCTTGCACCTCCAAGTAAATAAGGTTCTGGCAACTTACCAGGTTTAGGATTTAGGGTTAGGGTCATGTTTTCAAGAAGTTGAGGTGGCTGTAGGATACTAGGTTGAGGGGTGGTCCTCATCCGCCACCATGTTGCTCTGGAATTGGTAGAAGGTGGGAATCTCCGCGCCTGGCACCAGACTGACTTTCGGGCGAAGGGCTCTCAAACCCAGACCCAAAACCATATGCTCAACGAGAAGGTTTCGGGTTTAGGGTTTAGGGTTTAGGGTTTGGGGTTTGGGGTTTGGGGTTTGGGGTTTGGGGTTTAGGGTTTAGGGTTTAGGGTTTAGGGTTTAGGGTTTAGGGTTGAGGGTTGAGGGTTGAGGGTTTAGGGTTTAGGGTTTAGGGTCCTAGCTCAAGTTGCCCGGTTGGCGGTGTGCGGACAGCTGCTGGGGACGGCCGGCGTCTAAGTCGCGGGCCTTCCAAGTACTTCTCTGGCGTCGGGTAGTCCTCACACAGCACCCAAGAACCTTAAGAACCTTAAAACCTCAACCCTCAGCGCCTACATGAGATACACCTCTTCACTGACCCTAAACCCTAAACCCTTGAACCCTAAACTCCTTACACCTTAAATCCTCAAACCCTGAACCCTCAGCCCTGAACCCTAAGCCCGAAGTCCTAAGCCCCAAACCCTGAACCCCAAACCCCAAACCCCAAACCCGAAACCCTAAACCCTAAAACCTGAAACCCTAGAACCTGAAACCCTGAACCCTAAACCCTAAACCCTGAAACCTGAAACCCTAAACCCTAAACCCTAAACCCTGAAACCCTGAAACCCTAAACCCTAAACCCTAAACCCTAGACCCTAAACCCTAAACCCTAAGCCCTAAACCCTAAACCCTAAACCCTAAACCCTCCCTAGGGGTCCCTCTTCTCAGTCCTCAGCCTTCACATCGCGAAGCTTGGCTTTGCGATTGTCCCCCGCAAGGTTTTGGAGTGCCTCCAGAAAGCCACTGGGGTTTAGGGTTTAGGGTTTAGGGTTTAGGGTTTAGGGTTTAGGGTTTAGGGTTTAGGGTTTAGGGTTTAGGGTTTAGGGTTTAGGGTTTACGGTTTAGGGTTTAGGGTGTAGGGTTTAGGGTTTAGGGTTTCAGGGGATTAGGGTTCAGGGTGTAGAGTTTAGGGGGCAAGGATAAGTGGATCTAGGTTATTTTTCACAACCCCGTTTCGGGCGTAGGGTTTAGGGTTGGGGTCTGGAGTTCGTGGTGTTTAGGGTTTAGGGAACTGGGTCTACATTTCAACCATCCGCGGCATCTCAAACTTTTTTGCCAGGGTTCTTCCAGTCAGTAAAAATTTCAAAAAAGGGAAGAACAAGGGTTTAGGATTTAGGGTTCAGGGTTTAGGGCTTAGGGCTTAGGGTTTAGGATTCTTATCCGGCAAAGATGCTCCTGGCTGCGTCATTCCAAGCAATAATGACGTTCAAGGCACCCGTAGTACATTGCAAAGGAAAGCAACCGTTACGTAACAGCACGTCGATGTCAGGTTGCCGGAGTATTTGCAGGTTCGTGGCGGGCTCATTCCAACTGGATATAACCGCTAGGGTTTAGGCTTGGGTTTTGGGTCCTCTGGATGTTGAGTAAAACCTAAACCCCAAACCCTAAACCCCTAAACCCTAAACGGATTCTCGAGGCCGCCGCCGGCGTCTCCACCGGCCGTGCGCGCGCGGCTTCTGAGGGCCAGAAGACTGACTTGAGGGCGCCCAACATGTCCTGAGGGGGTTTAAGGTTTTTAGGGTTTATCGGGTTTATAGGGTTTTTAGGGTTTAGGGTTTAGGGTTTAGGGTTTAGGGTTTAGGGTTTAGGGTTTAGTTGTTTAGGCCTTAGGGTTTAGGAGTTTAGGGTTTCGGGGTTTAGGGTTTAGAGGTGCCCAAACATGTCCTGAGGGGGGGCTCTGGGGCCTTGGGGAGGGCTTCGCGTTTAGGGGCTTAGGGTTTAGGGTTTAGGGGTTTAGGATTCAGGGTTTAGGGGTTCTAGGGTTTTGGGGTTTTAGGCTTTAGGGGTTCTAGGGTTGAGCCAGCACAACCCGGGGGATGCTTGAAGGGGAGCTCCCGCTTGAAGGCTCACGGATACTCCGAAGCAGCTTCGAAGACATCTAGACCCAGGAGTAGCGGAGGAAGAAAAAAGGACCCTAAACCCTAAGCCCTAAACCCTAAACCCTAAACCCTAACCCCTTTTTTTGCTTAAGGGGCTTCTAAGCAAACCCTGGAAAAGGGGAACAAGGGCCTCCTCTGGGTCCTAAACATGCAAGATCGGGTTTATCCTCCCTAAACCCTAAACCCTAAACCCTAAACCCTAAACCCTAAACTTCGGGGATTTCCACAGGGCCCTGCTTGGAGGTCCATGGTACTGAATCACAGAATTATACCTGTACTTTTCACCCAAGACTAACCATGGTTGGGGCACTTAAGGAGCATATAAGTCGGTTATTAGGGCACTTATTAAGGGGCTTATAAGTCGGTCATATAACTGTACCTACAACCCAACAAAAACCATATTAGGGCACTTAAGAGGGCTTCTTAGTCGGTTGTACGTACCGCTGTTCTTGGGTTACTCAGTACACATGAACTTCCAAGTGAAGCCCAGTGGGACCCGTGCGCTCCACAAGATCCCCAGCTGCCTCCCTTTGGAACCACACCCTAAACCCTGAGCCCGAAACCCTGAACCCGAAACCCGAAACCCGAAACCCTAAACCCTAAACCCCCAAACCCAGCACCGAGATGGGCACCCTCGATCACAGGCACTTCGCACCGCAAAAATCCGTGGGGCCAACCGAGGGCCGGTTCCAAACTGCGCTTCGAGCCGAGAAAGGAAGTTTAGCGTTTAGGGTTTAGAGTTTAGGGTTTAGGGTTTAGGGTTTAGGGTTTAGGGTTTCAGGTTTGAGGGTTTCAGGGTTTCAGGGTTTCATGGTTTCTGGTTTCGAGGGAAATCAGGGTATGGGTATAACTTTGGTACACTGCTCCTGTTCCTTCGCTTCATAGAGGGGTGATGGAACTGAGTTCTGGGAGCTTTGTTGCAGCAACCCGAAACAGGCAATAGCAAACAATAATTCCAAAACGACCACCCCTGCGTGCACTTTCTCCTTGCGTCCTTCATCCAACAGATGTCCATGGTCTCAACTCACGTCGAATCACCGGCATCGACATCAACTAGCGCTGCTGAGCAAGATTATCCCGTCGAGCAGGGCGCACAGCCGTGGAACAGCCTCCTCTCTCGGAAGCCTACACCCTCAACGCCTTACGTATCTTCACTGCCATGTTGTCCCGAAGCAGCCACATTGAAGTTCAGGGGATGGCGAGCCTGGCTTGCGCAAGGCCAAGAAGCAACGAGGTCGTGTATGGGTTTAGGGTTCAGCAGCTTCAGGGTCTTTAGGTTTTGAGGTCGTGGTAGGGTCTTAGGGTTTCAGGGGTCGGGGTCCCGGGTTAAGGGCGTCAACCCTAAACCCTAAACCTGTGTTCTCAAACGTGGTTTTGCACTTGGCCTGGAGGCCGCAGAACTCGTTGGTGCCAGCCAGACTCCGTAGCGCGCTGTCGCGAGTAGACGTCGGGCAAGCCCTCCATCGACAGGTCAGCACCATCACAACAAAGTAATATAGAGAGTAATATAGGGGCCTTAATAATTACCCTACACCCTAAACCCTAAACCCTAAACCCTAAACCCTAAACCCTAAACCCTAAACCCTAAACCCTAAACGAGCAGGGTTGAGGGCAGCTTCAGGTGGACCAGTGCTGTTTATATTACCCCATAGCTGGGGTAATATAAGGGGCCTTCAGAATAAGACTAGGCTTTGGGGGGGGGGGGGGGTTTTAGGGTTAGGGTTTGGGGGTTTGGGGTTTAGGGTTTGGGGCTTGGGGTTTAGGGTTAGGGTTTAAGGGTTAAGGGGTTAAGGTTTACGGGGTTAAGGGGTTAAGGGGGTTTAGGGGGGTTTAGGGGTTTAGGGGTTTAAGGGTTTTAGGGTTAGGGGTTTAGGGGTTTAGGGTTTAGGGTTTAGGGGTTTAGGGGTTTAGGCTTTAATTAGGGTTTTTTAGGCTTTAATTAGGTTTAGGGTTTAGGGTTTTAGGGTTTAGGGTTTAGGGTTTAGGTTTAGGGTTTAGGGTTTAGGGTTTAGGGTTTAGGGTTTAGGGTTTAGGTTTAGGGTTAGGGTTTAGGGTTTAGGGTTTAGGGTTTAGGGTTTAGGGTTTAGGGTTTAGGGTTTAGGGTTTAGGGTTTAGGGTTTAGGGTTTAGTTACGGGCAATGGTACCTTTTGGGTTGGTTGTTTCATAAGGGAACCCAGAACCAAACAAAAGGGTACAGGGTACCATTGCCCCTAACCCGCCCCTAAACCCTAAACCCTAAACCCTAAACCCTAAACCCTAATTAAAGCCTAAAAAACCCTAATTAAAGCCTAAACCCCTAAACCCCTAAACCCCGAAACCCCTAAACCCCTAAACCCCTAAACCCCTAAACTCCTAAACCCCTAAACCCCTAAACCCCTAAACCCCTAAACCCTAAACCCTAAACCCTAAACCCTAAACCCTAAACTCTAAACCCTAAACCCTAAACCCTAAACCCTAACCCTCAACCCCTAAACCCCCGTGTCTGGGTAGACAGTCGTCGCCACCTCGCGGATGCTAGCCCCATGCGATCGTCGAGGTGCACTGACTTCCGGGCCTGGTTGCCGCTGGTCGTCCCCGGCAATCCACCCTCGCGCGAAGCAATGTAGTTACATGTCTAAATGAAAACTTCTCAAGGAAAGTCACCTGCTCATCCATAGCCTGCAGTCTAAATATTCCACTGAAGGGCGAGCACTCATGCAACAGATAATGTGGTAATGCACCTCGCGGCGGGCGCGTGCCCCCGCTCGGTCATGCGGCCCACGTCGCCTCACAGCTGCAGGTGTGCGAAGTGCTGAGATGCAAGAAAGCCACTCGACCTGCGGGGGACGCGTTGCGGAGCGTCGTCCTCAACGTTTGACCTCAGCCGCTCACGGCTTACGACGTGTATGATGCCCACCTCTGGGATAGAGGCTGGGGCAGTGACATGACTGGCTCGCTCTGGTTCTCGAATCGTGGAGTACTCCCCGCGGAGCCAAACTCTCTCTATGGTTTATGGAGGTTCTCCGTGGTTTGGGATGACGTGTTGTCGCCGAGTTCTCTATGGTTTAGGGATGATTATCTATGGTATACAGTCAGCGCCTCATGTTTGGCTCCTGTGTTTGAAGGTGCCCGGGCGACCGTGGCTCTTTTTGGCTCCCACCCCGAGTCTCCGGCCCTAATGCTCTGAGTCTCTTGAGTTCTTTGGGAGCTTCAGGCACCTCCAAAACAGGTGGGGTCATTTCGAGAACTTATTGCGCGCGAGCCATCTTGAGTCTCTTGCGTCTTTTGAGGGGCTTTTGGGGCCTCCTCAACGGGCGCGGACGGGCGCGGTCATTCGGGAACTTATTCCTTGGGAGCCATCTTGAGTCTCTTGCGTCCTTGGGGGGGGCTGCCGGGGCCTCCAAAGCCAGCGCGGTCATTTGGGAACTTATTCCTTGGGAGCCATCTTGAGTCTCTTGCGTCCTTTTGAGGGGCTTCAGGGGTCACCAAAGCAGGCGCGGTCATTCGGGAACTTATTCCTTGACAGCCATCTTGAGTGTCTTGCGTCCTTGTGAGGGGCTTCGGGGGCCTCCAAATCAGGCGCAATCATTCGGGAACTTATTCCTTGGGAGCCATCTTGAGTCTCTTGCGTCCCTTTGGGGGGCTTCCGGGGCCTCCAAACCAGCGCGGTCATTTGGGAACTTATTCCTTGGGAGCCATCTTGAGTCTCTTGCATCTTATTCAAGGGTTTCAGAGGCCTCCAACACAAGTGCGGTCATTCGGGAACTTATTCTTTGGGAGCCATCTTTTAGTCTGTTGCGTCATTCTTGCAAAGGGCAAACCACACGGGGGCCACGCCCGCGCCGTGGGGTCCTGCCGACAAGATGCGGGGAAACTACTCCCTGCGGTGTTGCCGCTGCCTGACCCAGCTGCCTGCGAGGCGGTAATGTGGAGAAGACCGCCCGTCTGAATCTATGACCGAGCACAGCAGCAATTTGCATGCGATGGCCCCTTCCCCCACCAGGACGTCGAACTCCGCCGACACGCCCTCCAAGGAGATCCAAAGGCTTCCTTCCAGCCACTGCGCCAAGAACCAGAGGGCACCTCCTTCCGGCAGGCTCCTGGACAAGAGCTTGTCGACCACATCCTCCCGGCCGGCATCTCCGGCCGCCTCGACGCAGATGCAGCGCAGCCTTCTGGACGCCTCGAGCAGGTTCGCCTCGCACCTGCGATCTGACATGAAGCCTTGGCCATCTTGGCCGGAGCCTCGCAAACGTGCCACTTCGCGGCAGTGAAATAAGCAATCTCCGTCCGGGGGTACATCGAGGACCTCGTCCGGCTCCATAGCCGCCGGGCCTTGAAAGCCACGGCGTTCCAGTTCCTCCACCGTGGCCGGCACGCCCGTGTCGATCGACCTAGGCTACCGCGAGTTTTCGTGTGTGTGGCTGCGTGTCTGTACCGTTTTCTTGTTGCATGCAGGTCGCGTGTCAAACGCCGGTCCAACGTGGACCTAGTGCTCACGATGCAACGGCTCGCAGGGGCAGTTCCCTTGAGGCGCCGACCACGTCATCGCTGTGGCGTCGCAGAAATGCAACACACGTGCAAATCCAAGACACGAACAGGCCTCGCTGTCTTCTCCGAGGCAGCTTGCAGTCGACCTGCCAGAATGCCATCTCATGGACCCCGAACCGTCCTCGCGCAGGAACGGACCTGCTGGTTTCTCGGCGACGCTTGAGGGCAGGCCTGCAGCTCCGGCGGCCGAACACGGCTGAGCGAGCTGCAAGCCCGTGCTCAGGGTCCAACCTGGTGTCTGCACTTGCCACGAGGTCCTCCGACGTGCAACCGCATTCTGTCGAACCTGTTGACCTCGTAAGCACGCTGGCAAGCTCGGGGCCGACATGTACCTCTACCAGATCTGCTGACGGGGGGACGCGGAAGTGTCCATTGCCGTCGCCGCGGCGCCCGTGCTGGCCTGAACGGTCAGCGCACACAGCGACAGGGTTTAATGGGTCATGGCTATCACGGAGCACTGCCGTGTCCTCTGCCACGTTCTCTGCACAGACGTCCATGCTTCTGCGCGCGGCGGGACAGTGCTGACAACTCGCGCCCGTGTAC
Source organism: Symbiodinium natans (assembly GCA_905221605.1). Classification (NCBI taxonomy): domain Eukaryota; class Dinophyceae; order Suessiales; family Symbiodiniaceae; genus Symbiodinium; species Symbiodinium natans. The sequence goes on from CAJNDS010002114.1 coordinate 259,322, forward strand.
TGCGCTCCGGCCTGAGGGTCGCGATCCTGCGTTCCAAACGCGGATCATCGCGCCCCTCGCCCAACTCTCTTGCACGTTGTTCTGCGAGGGCCTACCGTGACGACACTCGCTTGCTCTTGCCTGACATGTAGATTCCGAGGCCTGCAGCAGGTTGCTGCGGTCTTGCGAAGTCAGCACGGCCGACGTCCTGCAGCTGATGTGAATCCACTCCGAAACTCTGCAATCTAAGACCAACCTTCCCGGAAAGCTTGCGAGCACCATCCAGCAGACATAGGCAGGCCGCATACCTCAAGGCAGTTGCCGTGTCTGACATGAAAGTTCTGCCAACCCGCAACTCGTCAGATATAACCGAGCTCGTGACGACTCATGTCTCAGGGCAATGTCTGACTGCTTCACCTTTTCCACTGGACTGCCTTGAGCCGAGCTCCCGACTGAATGTCCTAAGTCTAGGCTTGTCCTTCGCAGGAGGTGTGCTGCAACGGGCACGGTTTTAGAGAAGCTTGAGCTTGCTATCTTAATACAAACACATATACATACATATATATATATATGTACATATATTTTCAGACAGAGAATTGGCGCCGAACTTCGCTTGCCGGCCAGGCATCGTCTTGGAGTTCCAATTGGGCCAAGGACTTGCTTAGATCATGCTGCCCGAAAATTTTGGGCTCCCGTTGGCTCAAAAACTTGCCTGTCCGACTGCTGCCAGCAAAATTTTGGGTCCAAGTCAGGTGAGAGATCCGCTCTACCTCTTGCTGCCCGGAAAATTTTGGGCTCCAGTTGGTTCAGAAGCTGCTGCCAGAAAATGTTTGGACCCAAGTCAGGTGAGAGATCTGCTGTACCACCGCGCGCCGAACTGAATATTCCAAACCTAGGGTTGTCTGTGGAAGAGCATGGCTGACGGCAAGCACGTGAGGCACGATGCCGTGAGGTGTTTTGCGCTTCGGGGGCCTGCCCGCGCCGAGGCTCGTGAATGGCGGTGAAACTACTCCATGCGGTCTTTCGCATGACACCTCCGCGAAGCTAACCCAAGCGAGCTGGCAGACAATGCCGCCTCCGGATGGGCCCAATGAACCTCCAGTCCGCATCATGTCTAACACGCGACAAGGCCGGAAATTCCTTTTGTGATATCTATACAGGTGAACACAGTATACAGGCGCGAAATTTCTTAGGAACACATGCCCGCATCATCTCGGCTCCCGACGAAGATGAGGGGTGGCGCAAAACGGTCAGCTGCCTGCCCTCAAGACGGAGTGTGGCATTCGGGACTGCATGGCTCTCTGATCGGCCCCAAGCCAAGAGTTTCACAGCTAAGCCGGATCACAGTGCATGCCCCAGTCGCTGCCTAGCCAGCGTCACTTCGGCGGGCAAGACTTTCCTGACAATTGTTTTGGTGTCGCAAGTCATTCGTGACATTTGCTCTCGTCGACTCTGCTCAAGCTTCGGGCGGGGAAGTGGAGGCAGCGTCGGCGCGCGCCCTGTCGAGATGCTCTTTCTGTTCGGAGTGTCTTGGCTCCTGCCTGGGTTGGCTCGCCTGGCAGCTGCCTTGCTGCCAACGTCCTGCAACTAACCACATGTGGGCCCGAGGCATTACATTCGTGCTGCATTCCCATTGCGCACCCCGACCGGTCCTCATGCTGCCACGTGTATGCTCGCGACGTCCGCAAAGCGGAGCGCCGCATCGGTGGCGTCACAGCAGCGCCTGCCCGAATCCACGGACACAACGAATTTGCTTCTCCGTGCCCTCGCACCTGGACCTCCGAGCTCACGCTTCTTCTGTGTGTCCTGTTTCTTTTGCTTTTGTTCTTTCCATGCGAGTTTGGCTGCTGCAGGCTGGTGCTCAACATGCGCGAGCGGCCTCCGCGTTGTCCACCCTGGCGCCCGTGTCCTGCACGTGCGACCGCGGAAGGTCACCCATCAGGTGAACCAGCTGCCGTGTAGTAGCCTCGCGCTCGCGCGGGCGTTTCCGTCCGCGGCCAAGATCCATGGCGAGTGCCTCGGCTGCTCGACAGTTCAGTTGCCGAGGGGAAGCGTTAGCTCGCGGCCATTGAATTGTTCATGCTCGCGGCCATGGTTTCTTTCTAGATTTGAAACTAGCTTAGACTTCTTCCGAGACCCCTACAGACAAGTAAGTTGCCCGAATGAACCGCGTTCTCCATGCAATCAGTTTCTGAGGCCCCTGCCGCTATGTCGGAAGGTTTTGACCAAGTTCAGTGGAAAAATTGCCTACCTCCTCCTGCCGGAAAAAAAGGGGCTGCAGTTAGCTTAAGAAATTGCCTGTCTTGCTGCCGCCAGAAAATTTTGCGTCCAAGTTAGGTGACGGATTTGCTCTACCTCATGCTGCCCGGAAAATTTTGGGCTCCAGTTGGCTCAGAAACTTGACTGTCTGACTGCTGCCAGCAAAATTTTGGGTCCAAGTCAGGCGAGAGATCTGCTCTACCTCATGCTGCCCGGAAATTTTGGGCTCCAGTTGGCTCAGAAACTTGCCTGTCTGACTGCTGCCAGAAAATTTTTGGGCCCAAGTCACGTGAGAGATTTGCTCTACCTCATGCTGCCCGGAAAATTTTGGGCTCCAGTTGGCTCAGAAACTTGCCTGTCTGGCTGCTGCCAGAAAATTTTTGGACCCAAGTCAGGTGAGAGATCTGCTGTACCTCATGCTGCCCGGAAAATTTTGGGCTCCAGTTGGCTCAGAAACTTGTCCGTCTGACTGCTGCCAGAAACTTTTCGGTCCAAGTCAAGCGAGAGATCTGCTGTGTCTTTTGCTGCCCAGAAAATTTTGGGCTCCGGTCGTCTCAGAAACTTGCCTGTCTGAATGCTGCCAGAAAATTTTTGGGCCCAAGTCACGTGAGAGATTTGCTCTACCTCATGCTGCCCGGAAAATTTTGGGCTCCAGTCGTCTCAGAAACTTGCCTGTCTGGCTGCCGCCAGAAAATTTTTGGACCCAAGTCAGGTGAGAGATCTGCTGTACCTCATGCTGCCCGGAAAATTTTGGGCTCCAGTTGGCTCAGAAACTTGTCCGTCTGACTGCTGCCAGAAACTTTTCGGTCCAAGTCAAGCGAGAGATCTGCTGTGTCTTTTGCTGCCCAGAAAATTTTGGGCTCCGGTCGTCTCAGAAACTTGCCTGTCTGAATGCTGCCAGAAAATTTTTGGGCCCAAGTCACGTGAGAGATTTGCTCTACCTCATGCTGCCCGGAAAATTTTGGGCTCCAGTCGTCTCAGAAACTTGCCTGTCTGGCTGCCGCCAGAAAATTTTTGGACCCAAGTCAGGTGAGAGATCTGCTGTACCTCATGCTGCCCGGAAAAAAAGGTCGGATTCCCAGTTAGCCCAAATATTGCCTATCTTGCTGCTGCCAGAATTTGTTTCGGGCCCAAGTTACCTGAGAAATTTGCTTATGCCTCATGTACGGAAATATGCCTAATGCCTAATGCCTAATTCCAAGAATGCTGCCTCGCGACGGACGCGCCTGAATAGTGTGCGTCATGCGATTTTTTGCGCGCGCCCCGCCCCCCCCCCCCCCCCCCCTCTGGCGCATCTGTCTGCGCACTCGGAATCGCAAAACCTCGGGTTTTGACGTCAGCTTCCGTGTGGTCCGCTGCAAACGCATTAACACACGACCGGGGAACTCGTGCTTGTAAAAAAGGGCCCAGAAAAAAATTGGCGAGAGTTATGTTCTGTTGTACACACGATGGACCGGCAAACTGCAAGTACTAAATCCTGCGGCGAAGCCAGACAAGCATTTTTGACTGGTGTATTAAGAAACCCGACACCAAAAAAAAGGCGACCAAAAAAAAGAAACAAGATAGTTTCCTAAAAGGAGTTTAGGAAACTAAATCCTAAAAGGCGGAGCTGGTAAAGGGTGGGAGCCGCACTCCACGGCGCGGGTGGGCAAAGAAAGAAGATGGAGCGGCCGATCCAAGGCCCCATGACCGATCGCTGCTCAGCACTCTCCGCAGCCGATTGAGCTCGTCGCCCTCTTTATCAGCCCATCCGGCTACCTTTCTTCTTTGCTATCGTCTGCACAAACCCTAAACCCTAAACCCTAAACCCTAAACCCTAAACCCTAAACCCTACACCCTACACCCTAAACCCTAAACCCTAAACCCTAAACCCTAAACCCTAAACCCTAAACCCTAAACCCTAAACCCTAAACCCTAACCCTCAACCCCTAAACCCTAAACCCTCAACCAAGTCCAGGTGCCCCAGTCGACCGAGGCGTGGGGGGTGCCCTGGTTGGAGTGGGCGCTGCGCCACGGCTGGGGAGCGTGGAAGCAAGCTGTGAACCAACCAGCTGCGCGAGGCGGTCCAATGACACCGTCAAAGCATTCTGGAGGTTGGCAGCGGTCCGCTCATTGTTCTCTTCCATCTGGCTCAAACATCTGTGCAAGACCATGTACATATCGCGGGACGACTCCAAGAGCTCATTGGTGGACAGCGACAGTCGAATGAGGGTCGGCAGTTCAGTTCCTTCTCGGTGCGCTTGTTGGATCATACAGTCAGCCTCGGCTCTGGCGGCTTCCTGTTGTCGGGCTTGCTCTTCCGCCTGCTTCGTGAGTCTCTGCTGGTCTTTCTGTCGTCGAGTTTCCGCCTGCTCCGCCTCGCGGTGCCGGCGGTCCAGTGTCCGGCGTTGTTGCCGCGCAGCGTCCGCCTGTCTGCGGCTTTCCTCATCCTTCAGTCGTCGCTCATCCTCCTCCAGCTGCTTGCTTCTGGCCTGGGCCTGCAGATGCTCGAGGCGAGCAGCCTCGCGAGCTTGCTGGACACTCGCCGCCACTTGGTTCTCCGCCAAAGTGGAGGACGATGCCTCGGAGTTGTCCGACGACGAGTACTGCATGTCGCCCTCGGCCATGGGCGGGGACTGGATGTCGACCTCGGGCGGGGATTGGACGTCGACCTCGGTCATGAGCGGGGGGTCATCACTGGCGAGCCGGTGAAGCCACCACAACAAGTAACCATCGACCTCCTGCTCCCCGGCCGCGGACTCGTCCCCTGAGGACTCGTCCACCGGCACGGGGGGTCCACCAAGCGCCACGACCACCAGCAACACCGCCAACCACAGCACCATGGTGTAATGTCTGAGCATGAGCCTAGCTGCGCCTATGTCAAGCTGCCTTACGTGCACATGTGAAGCTGCCGTGCCGCTGAGCCAAGAACGGCGCGGGCACACACTCAGCAAGGGGTCAAGCCGGGCGAGAAGGGGGCCTTACGGGTTAGGCAGCAAAGCACTCCTACCCTCCAACTCCCTGAACCGGAGAAACCCTGCAGGAGCCCCGGGCCAAACTGCATTTCTGAGCCGCTAAAATTGCGAGCCTGATGACAGATGGACAGGAGTGGGGTCGAACAGGTAGGAAAGGAGCCCAAGAAGGAGGTTGGAAATATTTCCTAATGGTGTGGGACCCAATGGGCGGGTGGGTATTCCTCTATGGCCGTGAAAACTGCTCAACTAGTGAATGCTTCGACCAGAGATGCTGAACCCTAAACCCTAAACCCTAAACCCTAAACCCTAACCCTCAACCCCTAAACCCTAAACCCTCAACCAAGTCCAGGTGCGCTCGCCTCGCCCGGCCCGGGAGGCGCAGCTTAAGACTGGAGCAGCTCGAGGCTGGCTTGCTCGCAGCCCAGGAGCCTCAGCGGAGGGTTTAGGGTTTGGGGTTTAGGGTGTAGGATGTGGGATTTAGTTGAGGTTTAGGGTTGGGGTTTAGGGTTTAGGGTGTGGGACTTAGGCTTTAGGGTTTAGGGTGTAGGTTGTGGGTTTCGGATTCGGGGTTTAGGGGTTTAGGGGTTTAGGGGTTTAGGGGTTTAGGGGTTTAGGGGTTTAGGGGTTTAGGGGTTTAGGGGTTTAGGGGTTTAGGGGTTTAGGGGTTTAGGGGTTTAGGGGTTTAGGGGTTTAGGGGTTTAGGGGATTAGGGGTTTAGGGGTTTAGGGGTTTAGGGGTTTAGGGGTTTAGGGGTTTAGGGGTTTAGGGGTTTAGGGGTTTAGGGGTTTAGGGGTTTAGGGGTTAGGGGTTTAGGGGTTTAGGGGTTTAGGGGTTTAGGGGTTTAGGGGTTTAGGGGTTTAGGGGTTTAGGGGTTCAGGGGTTTAGGGGTTTAGGGGTTTTGGGGTTTAGGGGTTTAGGGGTTTAGGGGTGTAGGGGTTTAGGGGTTTAGGGGTTTAGGGGTTTGAAGGTTGAAGGGTTTAACCGTTTAAGGGTGTAAGGGTTTCGCGTTAAGGGCTTGGGGTGTGGCGTTGGTCAGCTGAACGCAGTAGTGTGAAGATATGCCCACCCCAGAACCGCCCATTTTCTGGGCCCCCCCCCATCATGCGGCGTCTTTGGAAAGCACAGCCCTCGAGCCTCCCAGGGTCCGCAGCCTCCCAGCACGCACGCCAAAATCAGGGCACGACTGCGCCCTCCTACCCCAAAAGATGTGAGCAGGTCTCAAGTCCGAGGTTTAGGGCTTATGGCCTCGATTCTGTAGGGTTTAGGGTTCAGGTTTCGGGGTTAGGGGTACGGCTTAAGGCTTCGGGCTAAGGCTAAGGGTGTGGGATTCAGGTGTTGAAAGTCTGAGGCTAGAACACGCGTTTGGGTGCACCGTTGTGGCCCTAAACCCTAAACCCTATACCCTAAACCCTAAACCCCAAACCCCAAACCCCAAACCCTTGCGGTCAGCCACCAGTCAAGCAATGCTCCGGCATTGCCCGAGCCGTCGCAGGCAGCAGCCGCTGTAGAGTAGGCGACCTTGCATCTGGGAGAATATTGGGGCGGGAGGGGGGTTAGGGGCAGTGGTTTCAGGTTTAGGGTTTAGGGTTTAGGGTGCAGGGAGTGGATGCTCTGGGTGCATGTCCCTATTTCGTTGCGGGGGGTCCGTTTCATAGGGGTCCATCGTTCGGTCATGGCTTTTAGGGTTTAGAGTTTAGGGTTTAAGGTTTAGGGTTTAGGGTTTACGGTTTAGGGTTGTAGGTTTAGGTTTGGGGTTTGGGGCTAAGGCGAGCTTCTTGGAGGCTCATGAGTAGCTCTCACGTGCTTCAGAAGCAGGCAACTACCACAGTAACTGGCGATAACTTTGTCTACATCTAACTACCCAAGAAATCTAAACCAAAAAACCCAAACCCCGAAACCCTGAAGCCCTAAAGCCCCTCAACCCTAAACCCCTAAAGCCCTACACCCCTAAACCCCGAAACCCCCAAACCCTAAACCCCAAACCCTAAAGCCCTTCAACCCTAAACCCCTAAACTCTAAACCCCAAACCCCAAACCCTAAACCCTAAACCCCAAACCCTAAACCCTAGACCCCTAAACCCCCGAAATGCGCCCCAGGTGCCGCGTCCAACTCGCAGCGGCTGCGCCGCATGTCCTCGGCTGACTTCTGAACCCCTCCCAACGGTCTAACTTTTAGGCTCCTTATTGTAGGTTTAGGGTTGAGGGTTTAAGGATTAAGGTTTTAGGGTTTAGGGTTTAGGGTTTACGGTTTAGGGTTTGGGTTTAGGGTTTAGGGTTTGGGGTTTGGGGTTTAGGGTTTAGGGTTTAGGATTTAGGGTTTAGGGTTTAGGGTTTAGGGTTTAGGGTTCAGCATCTCAAATGCAAGCATTCACTAGTCAAGCACTTCATCGAGCGTTGAAAAATACCCACCCACCCAAAGAATCCCATAACATTGACGAAATATTTTGCTTACATGTTTATATTCAGGCGACAAGATAGACAACTCTAAAGCCAGCCCAGAGTAGACACTAAACCCCTAAAAAAGCCCAGAGTAGGCCCTAAACCCTAAAGCCGGCCCTGAGTATGCCTGGAACCCTACAAGCCAGTCCAGAGTAGGCCCTGAACCCTAAAGCCAGCCCAGAATAGGCCCTGAGCAAGCCTTGAACCCTAAAGCTAATGAAGTAGAACCTGAACCCCAGACTAGGCCCCTAAAACCAGCCCTGCTGACCATCTGCCCCTCCTACCACTACTACTACCACACGCCAAACTGGCAACCTCCCCAACGCTACCTGGCTCACTCAATAGCTGCACACTTCCACTTTCTCGCCACCGTGCACGCCTGCCGCTTACAGAGCTACCTCGCTGGTGCGCGTCGGTGCCTCCTCCGTGCCGAGTTCCAGCAGCCAGCTGTCTTCAAAGATCCACGCCGATGCCGTTTGCCCGGCACGCTCGGCAGCACGCACGCTGACACACCATGCGACGATTTGTTGTCCGCCTGCAAGGCGGGATCTGAGCTGGCACTGCCGTGAGCCAACAAGGTCAAGCACGTGCCCTGCGGGTCCAGCAACGACACATCACATATGGGCTGGCTCGTGCGACTGGACGCGCGCATCGCACCTACCGGTTCCACCATGCCCTTCAAAAATCACCAAAATGACCATTGCCCACGAAATATGACCGTTGCCCACGAAGAAATGACCATTGCCCACGATTGCCCACGAAGACTATAGGGTTATAATACTATACTGAAAATAGGGTTTAGGGTTTCTACCAAAACCCTAAGAGGATAAAGTCCTAAGAGCCAGCTAGATGAAAGCCAAGTGTCGCCCAGCAAGCCGAGGACGGCCAAAGGTCGCCCGCTGCAGGCCTCCCCACTGTTGCTTCAGGGCTTCAGGGTTTCAGGGTTTCAGGGTTTAGGGTTTAGGGTGTAGTGTAGGGTGTAGGGTTTAGGGTTTAGGGTTTTGGGTTTTGGGTTTTGGGTTTAGTCTGGAGTCTTGGGCTTTGGGGTTTGGGGCTGAGGGCTCGGGCTTGTTTTGGGGTTTAGGGTTTAGCGTTCTGGGAAGTTACAGGGTTTGGGGTCGTGGAGTGTTCGGGTTTCGGGTTTCGGTGCTAGCGTTCTGGGTGCGTTTCGGTTTCCCTTGCGTTTTGGGAACCGGGTGGGGCGGGGGGAGGATAGGGGGTCTTCTCGGCCTCACACCAAGAACATTAACCAGTAAGGGGCAATCCCAAGGCGTTGATCAGGCATTGGGTTTGACTTGTGACCCTAAATACCTGTACCCTAAACCTAAACCCTAAACCCTAAACCCTAAACCCTAAACCCTACACCCTAAACCCTAAACCCTAAACCCTAAACCCTAAACCCTAAACCCTAAACCCTAAACCCTAAACCTTAACCCTAAACCCTAAACCCTAAACCTTAAGCAACAGCGCATAGTGAGCGGGTGGGCTCGCCTCCAGGCTGGCTGAGTAGGTGATGGCGTTGGGTGTCAGGCGCCAGCCGCGCAGCTCGTGGAGCAAGGACAAGCCTCACCACCCCCGGGTTTAGGGTTTAGGGTTTAGGGTTTAGGGTTTAGGGTTTAGGGTTTAGGGTTTAGGGTTCAGGGTTTAGGGTTTAGGGTTTAGGGTTTAGGGTTCAGGGTTCAGGGTTCAAGCCCCCAGATGTTTGTCTTTTTTTTGGTATTTGTTTTTGCCCAAAAAAGTTTGGGGTTTAGGATTCGGATCTGAGAACAACTCGGTGGCACTGAACCCCGAAACCAAGACGCCCCTGAGCCTAAGCCCTGAACCCTAAACCCTAAACCCCACACTCCAAACCCTAAACCCTAAACCCTAAACCCTAAACCCTAAACCCTAAACCCTAAACCCTAAACCCTAAACCCTAAACCCTAAACCCTAAACCCTAAACCCTAAACCCTAAACCCCCCAAAGCCCCGAAACCCTGCCTCGTCTCCATTCGGCCTTTCGGGCGCAGGCGCTTAGGGCCCCGTCGAAGGAGACAAGGCCCGGGCGGAGGTCGGCGTCGCCTCACGTGGGATTGAGGGACTGGGGTTTAGGGCAAGAGGGCTTAGGTAGGGCAAGAGGGCTTAGGATCTAGGGTTTAGGGCAAGAGGGCTTAGGATCGAGGGTTTGCGGTTTAGGGTTTAGGGTTTAGGGTTTAGGGTTTAGGGTTTAGGGTTTAGGGTTTAGGGTTTAGGGTTTAGGATTTAGGGTTTAGGGCTTAGGGTTTAGGGTTTAGGGTTTAGGGTTCAGGGCTTAGGCCTCTACATTCGGGCCTTCGTTGTACACAAGAGATCGCCGAAACGGGCCCGGACTTTCAACATCCCCTAAAGATCACAACACAAAAAAACTAAAAAACCCTAAAAGCCCGTAAAAACCCTGAAACAAAGCCGATAAACCCCAAAGCCCGAACTGGACCGCAAGAAAAAGAAGCGGCAAGCCCAGCGCCTATGTGGCACCCTCAACCCCTAAACATTAGACAATAGGGTTTAGGGTTTAGGGTTTAGGGTTTAGGGTTTAGGGTTTAGGGTTTAGGGTTTAGGGTTTAGGGTTTAGGGTTTAGAGTTTAGAGTTTAGAGTTTAGAGTTTAGGGTTTAGCGCCCTAAACCCTCAACTCCCAGCAAAGGCGCCCATGGCCCGGAAGAGTTGCAGGACGCATCTCCACTCCTGGGATTTCTCTCCGGCACTGAGCGTGGCACTGTAGCTCACCTCGAGGAATTGAGGTCCCCTAAACCCTAAACCCTAAACCCTAAACCCTAAACCCTAAACCCTAAACCCTAAACCCTAAACCCTAAACCCTAGGGTTCTAGGGTTTTAGGGCTTTAGGGTTTTAGGGTCTTAGGGTCTTAGGGCTTTCGGGTTTAGGTTTTCGGGTTTACAGGCTTCCGGTACTAGAGCTTTGGGATACCTTCATGGCATGATCGTGAGTGCAGCTAGAGGTACTTCAAACAGGCTCGCGAGAGTACATAAGTACCCCACACAGGGGAACTGACAGATGCAAGTCTGGATACGGGTGGCCTCAGGGGGAGGCCCTTGGCTCTGTAGGGTACCCTCTTAGTCCTTCCACCCTAAACCCTAAACCCTAAACCCTAAACCCTAAACCCGAAACCCTATTTGGGTCGAGGTTTAGGTGGATGCTCTAGCCCATGAATGCACTGAAAAGCATGGACGTTCTCATGATCGTTCGGTCTGCTGTGCAGCGCAGTAACCATCTTATCACCAAGGGCACTTTTTCTCAAGAGAGGATACATACTAAGTACCCTAAACCCTAAACCCTAAACCCTAAACCCTAAACCCTAAACCCCAAAAAGCTCTAAGGCGTAAGCAAGGCACAACGTCTGGCCGCGGGCCCCGGTCGCGCATCGCCGCCAGGGCGCTGACGGCGCGGCGCCACTGCAAAGGCTTCTCCTTAGATTTAGAGTTTCGGGTTGCGGGTTGAGGGTTGAGGTTTAGGGTTTAGGGTTTAGGGTTTAGGGTTTAGGGTTTAGGGTGTAGGATTTGGAGTTTAGGTTTTAGGGTCTGGGGTTCAGAGTTTAGGCTTGCTAGGGGGGCTCGGATGTGGGGTTTGGGGTCTCGGGTTTTGGTTCAGGATTTGGGGTTTGGGGTTTGGGGCTTGGGGCTTAGGGCTTGGGGCTTAGGGTTTAGGGTTTAGGGTTTAGGGTTTAGGGTGTAGGGTTTAGGGTTTAGGGTCTAGGGTTTAGGGTTTAGGGTTTAGGGTTTAGGGTTTGGGGTTTGGGGTTTAGGGTTTAGGGTTTAGGGTTTAGGGTTTAGGGTTTAGGGTTTAGGGTTTAGGGTTTAGGGTTTAGGGTTTAGGGTTTAGGGTTTAGGTACCAGGGCAAACAGACTTGGCAGCCCAGATTACAACAAGGGCACCTTTTTTGGGGTTGGTTACTTTATAAGGGAAGCTTGACCCCCCAAAAAAGGGAAAAGGGTACCACTGCCCCTAAACCCTAAATCCTGGACCCTAAACCCTAAACCCTGAACCCTAAACCCTAGACCCAGCAGAGAAAATGTCAAAACAGACTTCCAGATGGGCGCCCAGTCTCGCAGGCAGAGAGCAGGGAGTTCACCTCTGGCATGGCGCAGAGAAGCTGATCTAGTGCTTCTTGGGGTCTTCTTGGGGCTTAGGGTTTAGGGTGTAGGGTTTCGGGTTTAGGGTTTAGGGCTAAGGGTTTAGGGTTTAGGGTTTCGGGTTTCGGGTTTAGGGTTTAGGGTTTCGGGTTTCGGGTTTGGGGTTTAGGGTTTAGGTTTTAGGGTTTGGGGTTTAGGGTTTCGGGTTTCGGGTTTAGGGGTTTAGGGTTTCGGGTTTCGGGTTTAGGGTTTAGGGTTTAGGTTTTAGGGTTTGGGGTTTAGGGTTTAGGGTTTAGGGTTCAGGGTTTAGGGTTTAGGGTTTAGGGCTTAGGGATGTCTAGGGCTTCAGGTCTCACTGTTGCAGCAGCAGCAGCAGCAGCCTTATTACCTCTTCAGGGCTGCGTCACAAGAACCCGGGGAGGTTTAAGCACGGGGCCACCTAAATATCAGCACCCCGGGTCCCTATCACTGAAAGTGTAGGTCAACATGCCCTACCCTAAACCCTAAACCGTAAACCCTAAACCCCAAACCCTAAACCCTAAACCCTAAACCCTAAACCGCAAAAAAAACACCCTGAACCCTAAACCCTAAACCCTACGGGCCCTAAACCCCACACCCTGAGCCAGCCCTCACATCTACAAGCCCTGCACAACCTGCACCCGAGACCCTACAATCCCCTAAACCCTAAACCCTAAACCCTAAACCCTAAACCCCACAAAAACCCACAAAACCCTACAAAACCCTACAAAACCCGACGAAACCCGACAACACCCTACAAAACCCCACAAAACGCCACAAAGAAACCTACCCTAAACCCTAAACCCTAAACCCTAAACCCTAAACCCTAAGCCCTAAGCCCTAAGCCCTAAACCCTAAACCCTAAACCCTAAACCCCACAAAAACCCACAAAAACCCACAAAAAACCCACAAAAACCCACAAAACCCTACAAAACCCGACGAAACCCGACAACACCCTGCAAAACCCCACAAAACGCCACAAAAAAAAAAAAAAAAAAAAAAAAAAAAAAAATACCCTGAACCCTGAAGCCCTAAACCCCTAAACCCTAAACCCTAAACCCTAAACCCTAAACCCTAAACCCTAAACCCTAAACCCTAAACCCTAAACCCTAAACCCTAAACCCTAAACCCTAAACCCTAAACCCTAAACAAAACCCCTGCAAAGCCGTAAGTGTCCGATACCGCGAACCCCCCGCGGCACCAGGATCCGGTTGGTGGAGACGGCTGCCGCGGCCATGCTCGTCGCTATCCTCGGGCTTAGAGGTGCTTACACGAGGGTTTAGGGTTTAGGGTCTAGGGTTTAGGGTTTAGGGTTTAGGGTTTAGGGTCTAGGGTCTAGGGTCTAGGGTCTAGGGTCTAGGGTCTAGGGTCTAGGGTTTAGGGTTTAGGGTTTAGGGTTTACCGTTTTGGCCTTAGGGCTTATAGGGTTTCGGGTTTAGTGATTAGGGCTTAGCGTTCCAGAGTACGAAGGAATCGGCAACAAGGTGCAGATGTACGGCTCCATGGAAGACAGCGTCGAGGGGAAGGGGTTTCAAGCTCCCTAGCCCCTAACCCCAAACCCTAAACCCTGAGATTGTCGAGCTGAGAGATGTCTCAGCTTTTCGAGCTCCCGAAACCCTCAACCCTGAACCCTAAACCCTGAACCCTAAACCCTGAACCCTAAACCCTAAACTATTGAATAGGATGGCTTTGGGACCGCATCCATCGAACTAGGGGCTTTGGGGGTTTGGGTTTAGGGGATAAGGCCCAAGAAATTCGGGATTGGGGATTAGGGTTTAGGGTGTAGGGCTGAGGGCTTAGGGTTTAGGAAACTCACCACACTCCCAGCGATCGTTCGATGTCAGAAAGTCAGAAAACCAGCTGAGCGCGTAAATGGCAGTCCAAGCTCAGCTACCCAGCTAATCGGACTGATGCTCACAAGAATCTGGGCATAGCACAGAAAACCGGCAACCCTAAACCCTAACCCTAACCCCTAAACCCTAAACCCGCGATCCCTTTAACCCCAGACCCCTTAAACCACGGAGGGCCTGAAACCGAAAACCCTGAGCCCATGAACTCAGAACCCAAACCCCCCAAAGACCCCGCCCAAAACCCCAGGATTCAGGGCTTGGGGTTTACGGTTTAGGGCTTAGGGTTTCGGGTTTAGGGCTAGCCCCTGCACCCTTATAACCCTTCACCGCCTTCCCCTGAGCTCCTGGCCCCGTCGCTTCCTGCCACCGCTGCCCCGCCCCGCAGGCAGCCACGGCCGCGGCGGCAGCCACGACGTCCGGCTCGGGGCCGCGGCTGGACATGCGCCTGCATTTTTTGAGGATCAAGTTGTGTTTTTTTGTTTGTTTTTTTTTTGGGGGCGGGGTGTGATGGGGTTTGGGGTTTAGGGTTTAGGGTTTCGGGTGGTGGGAGAACGAGGGGTTTCGGGGGTTTTAGATTCAGGGGTCTAGGGTCTAGGGGTTTGAGGGTTTTGGGCCTTCGGGTTTTGGGGGGTTGAGAATTTAGGCGTCTAAGAGGCTAGAGTAGGGGTTGTGTGGGTCTCGGGGTTCTCGGACTTGGGGTGTCAATGCGGGTTGAGGAGCCTCCGGGGGTTTAGGGGGGTAGATTAGAGGTTTAGGGTTTAGCGTTTAGGGTTTAGGGTTTAGGGTTTAGGGTTCAGGGTTCAGGGTTTAGGGTTTAGGGTTTAGGGTTTAGGGTTTAGGGTTTAGGGTCAGTTTAAGTTTAGGGTCTAGGGTTTAACGGACCATGAGAGTTCTAGGGTGCAGGGGCCATTCCACCAGAGACTGTTGCTGCTTGTGTTTGCAAAAGGAAGGCTTGAAATCCTAAACCCGCCCCATGCGCACAAGTTGCCTCAGAATGGTGAGAGCTGATGTCCAGCGCTGGCCCTGAGGCGCACGAAGGAGCTGGGGCTTGTGTGTTTGGGGTCCACGTCTGGGTTTTTGTAGGACCCCAGAAAGGGATCACCACTTCCCTCAACCCTAAACGCTAAACCCTAAGCCCTAAACCCCAAACCCTAAACCCTGACCAGCTGCCTTCTCGCAAGCACTCACCGCTGCGCTGCAAGCGATTGCATTTGGCTCATGCCCCGCCTGGTCAGCTTCATAGAGGCTTGGACGGCAAGGAGAAGCTGGGTTTAGGGTTTAGGGTTCAGGAATCAGGGTTCAGGGTTCAAGGTTCAGGGTTTAGGGCTTAGGGTTTAGGGTTTAGGGTTTAGAGCTTAGGGTTTAGGGCTTAGGGTTTAGGGTTTGGGGCTGAGTCGAGGTTCAAAAATCAACCACAGCACCACTCATCAAGTCTGTCACAGTAGGCGTATGACCGCAGCACGCAGGAGACCGGCAGACAGATCTGTCCCAAGTAGGGTTGGGTGTGCAGTTCTTGTGCCTGGTGCTCAAGGGTCTCGGTGTGCTGCTGATTGCTGCACAGTTCTCGTTCCAAAGTCTCAATTTTGGCCTTCGAGGTCAAGGCTTCTGCTTTCCGTTCGCTGAGCTCACTGCGCACATCACGAAGCGGGTGGCCAGCAGCTACAACCTCTTCCCCCTGCTCCTCGCGAGCACGCGACTGTTCGACCTCCCTCCTCCAGTAGCGCAGCCAGATGAGGGTTTAGGGTTTAGGGTTTAGGGTTTAGGGTTTAGGGTTTAGGGTTTAGGGTTTAGGGTTTAGGGTTTAGGGTTTAGGGTTTAGGGTTTAGGGTTTAGGGTTTAGGGTTTAGGGTTTAGGGTTTAGGGTTTAGGGTGAGGGTGTAGGGTTTAGGGTTTAGGGTTTAGGGTTTAGGGTTTAGGGTTTAGGGTTTAGGGTTTAGGGTTTAGGGTTTAGGGTTTAGGGTTTAGGGTTTAGGGTTTAGGGTTTAGGGTTTAGGGTTTAGGGTTTAGGGACTCACTCACTCACTCACTCACTCACTCACGTACTTACGTGCCTGACTTGCCTTTGACACGTCACTCGAAACTCGGCATGAAAGAGGCAAGAGGCAGAGAAGGCGTATTCTTGTACCAGCGCAGTAGGCTTATCAACTGTCTGCTGAGGTCAAGGCTGTGACATACTACTGCGAACCTTTCTGAGTATGCAGGGTAACTGTTGGTTTCTACTGGCTATAACTTCCACAGCTACGTATACCTGCTACCCCATGAACCTTCGAGTAGCTCTTACAATCTGCACACCAGGTGCTGTCACTACAACAAGGCCCAGCTTTGTTGTGTGCGGGTAGGATTCCGGTCACATTGCACAGGTGTTTACACACGACCCTAAACCTGAACCCTGAAAACCCTAAACCCTTAAGCCCAAAAACCCTTAAACCTGGAAACCCTGAAAGCCTTTAACCCCCAAAGCCTTTAAAAAACCCTTTAAACCCTTAAATCCTTACAGACCCCTTAAACCCTTAAAAAGAAAACAGAACCTCAAACCCTTTTAAGACCCCTTGAACCCTTTAAGAACAAACCCTCAACACCCCTTCAAAAACCCCTCAAAACCCTTCAAGACTCCTCCGAACCCTTCAAGAATTTCCTCAAAAGCCTCTTTGAAGCCCCCTTTGGAGGATGCCTGGCTCAAACCTCCTCCAAATCCTTGAAAATCCCTCAAACCGTAAACCCCAAACCCTAAACCCCAAACCCTAAACCCTAAACCCTAGAGCCCCTTTGGAGGATGCCTGGCACAGCTCCTCCAAGAGGAGCAGCGCCACGGCGGCCTCAAAGCCCTTCTCGCAGCAGCTGATCAAGCCTGACTTCTCCAATAGCCAGTTTAGGGTCTAGGGTCTAGGGTTTAGGGTTTAGGGTTTAGGGTCTAGGGTGTAGGGTTTAGGGTTTAGGGTTTAGGGTTTAGGGTTTGGGGTTTGGGGTTTGGGGTTTGGGGTTTGGGGTTTGGGGTTTAGGGTTTGGGGTTTAGGGTCTAGGGACGAAATAAGGAAACCCAAAAAAGTTTAAAGTTCTACTAAACAAGGAAACCCAAAAAGCTTAAAGTTCAAGGATTGGCTAAGTCAAGAAGCTGCTGTAGCTCACCAGGGAAGGCTCCAAGTCTGC
This sequence comes from Symbiodinium natans, assembly GCA_905221605.1. Classification (NCBI taxonomy): domain Eukaryota; class Dinophyceae; order Suessiales; family Symbiodiniaceae; genus Symbiodinium; species Symbiodinium natans. The sequence goes on from CAJNDS010002114.1 coordinate 276,071, forward strand.
ATCCTTTTGAGGTTTCGGGTTTATGTGGTTTGGGGTTTAGGGTTTGAGGGTTGAGGGTTTCGGGTTTAGGGTTCAGGGTTTCGGGTTTAGGGCTACCCCTTCGAATAAGCCGGGTTCAAGTAGACGAAGCCGCGCGGAGCGGGAGAATGGGAAACTGACGTCACCCTTGGACTTCAGGGCGAAATATACAGCGGTCGTCGCTTTTGGTCGTCTGTTGGGATGCCGGGGCTCGAAAGAAATGCGAAACTTCTTGACTCGCAAGGTCTCTCACTGCTTGACGCTGACACAATACCGTCACTCACTATCATATGCTAGCATTTTCGCTCACAAACTTTCATAAACTTTCAGGCCGCAAAAGGTACTACAATGTACCACGAGGTTCTATAGTGTACGATAACTGGACAAGAATGTATTGGAGCGTACTAGAATGTGTTAAGCGAATTATACTTGTAAGACGCTATACTCTACTCTACTACACCATACTACATAGCATATCATGTAATACATCTACTACACTCCTCTACGCTAAAATATATAGGCCCAAGAGCAACCTGCTTGGAATAGGGTGCCCTTCTTGGCGTTAGTGGGCTTCTCAGGGAACCAAAACTCTACCGGCGCCCAAAAAACCATGCACATAAGGATTCTCAAAAAAGGTGGTTTTCCAGAATCCCTCTTTCATGTAGGGCTCTTACACCCCAATAGTAGGATCCTGATGTTTATGTGGTTCCTGAACCCTCAACCCTCAACCCTCAACCCTAAACCCTAAAGCCTAAACTCTAAACCCTAAACCCTAAACCCTAAGCCCTAAACCCTAAACCCTAAACCCTAAACCCGTAGGGTCCTGCATCTCCTCAAGAAATGCCACGGCCTGTTGCCACTGACCCTCACACGCGCTGACTGCAGCGTTGTAGGTGATCACATCCATGAGCACGGCCTGGTCACCTGATTAGGGTTTAGGGTTTAGGGTTTAGGGTTTAGGGTTTAGGGTTTAGGGTTTAGGGTTTAGGGTTTAGGGTTTAGGGTTTAGGGTTTATAAACCCTAAACCCTTGAGACAAAACCCAAAATTCCCAAACAAGAGCTATAAGCGCGGAGACAAAGTGGCCTGTAAAGCCAAGAGAACAAGTGAAAGTTTACCGTTACCTACCTCAGCGCCGAAAGAACACAAGGCTGAGAGAGAGCCAGGCCAAGCTGCGCATCTCAGCCACAAGCCGCAGGCCCTCGCGCCGCGCGCCCGCGCCCACGCACGCGGTGATGGCGGAGCAAAAGTCGATCACTCCAGGGTTCGCACTGCACTGCAGCATGTCGTTGAGAAGCACCAGTGCCCTGGCCAGACATTCTCCACCCAGAGCAACACAAATGCATACATACATACATACATACATACATACATACATACATACATACATACATACATACATACATACATACATACATACATACATACGTACATACGTACATACGTACATACGTACATACGTACATACGTACATACGTACATACGTACATACGTACATACGTACATACGTACATACGTACATACGTACATACGTACATACGTACATACGTACATACGTACATACGTACATACATACATACATACATACATACATACATACATACATACGTGCATACATACATACATACATACATACATACATACATACATACATACATACATACATACATACATACATACATACATACATACATACATACACACATACATACATACATACATACATACATACATACATACAGACATACATACATACATACATACATACATACATACATACATACATACATACATACATACATACATACATACATACATAATGTATATATGTATATATATATATATGTACATGTGTACCTTGTATTTTAACAGGAATCCCGCATGATTAAATAGTTTCGATGGCTATACAAGCCTCCAAAGCCCCAAGCCTCTACCGGGTCACATGCCTGCGCGAACTGTGACGATACCTTGCGGGGTGTGGTGGGAAGGGGTTGAAAGACAGGGTGTTTGTGTGTGTGTGTGTGTGTGTATGTTGTGTTGTGTTGTGTTGTGTCGTGTCGTGTCGTGTCGTGTCGTGTCGTGTCGTGTCGTGTCGTGTCGTGTCGTGTCGTGTCGTGTCGCGTCGTGTCGCGTCGCGTCGTGCCGCGTGGCGCGGCGTTGCGTTGCGTTGGGTTGTGTTGTGTTGGGTTGGGTTGGGTTGCGTTGCTTGGCGTTGTGTTGTGCATGTGTGGGTGTGAGTGTGTGGGCATGGGTGCAACGTGCGTACGCGGGTGCCGGAGGTCGTGTCAAGTAGCAGACAGAGTTGAACAGCGACGAATGCTCCGGCCTTTGCCACTGCTTCGCTCGGCCGCATGCCTTGATTCCAGAGCCGAAGGACACCCTGCTTGGCTGAATTGATGCCGGTTTGCAGTCCTGTGCAAGCACTGGTGCTGAGAACAAACCCTATACCATACCCAGAAGGTTTCCGTTCCCCTTAGCCCAATGCAGTCCCCATCCCACATTCCTTATGAGCTCTCTGAACGAAAATTTCATGCCGATTCAGCACCGAATGCTGAGGCAGGCCCCTCACCCTCTTCAAGGTATAAGGGGGGGGGATTACAACTAGACCCTAAACCCCAAAACCCCAAACTTGGGTCTAAATTGCCTAAACCCTAAAACCCTAAATCCTAAACCCTAAATCCGCCGAGGCCTCGGGTCGGAGGTGTATAGGTTGTCAGAACAGGCACCCCCCTCCAAATCCTCCCCCCACACCCAAAACCCCTCAAATTGGTACCCCCTAGGAAACCGAATTCCGCAAGCGGACGGTTCGCAAAGGACCAGAGGCAGTTGAAGCCCCTCCCAGCAGGCCCCCCCTTTTCCGCCCCCCACCCCTTTCCATCCCCCCCCCCCCCCCCCCCAACCCCCACCCCAACCCCCCCCCCCCAACCCCCCCCCAACCCCCCCCCCCCCCCCCCCCCCCCAACCCCCCCCCAACCCCCCCCCAACCCCCCCCCCAACCCCCCCCCCTCCCCCCCCCCACCTCTCCCCCACACCCTTTTCCCCGCCCAAAGCCAAGGTCAACTGGTGTGAGCACGGCCGGGCGGGGATGCATTACACGAGCCGAAGAGTCTAAGCTTGAACCTGAACCCTAAACCTTGAACCTTAAATCTAAGCCCGAAGCACTCCCCCCCTCCCCTTCCCCCCCTTCCCCCCCCCCACCCCCCCCTACCCCCTCCCCTACGATCAATCCAAGCCGAACCGTCTCTTGAACCCTAAACCCAAAAAAACCCTAAACCCCAAAGCGTGAACCTTGAGCCCTAAGCCCTCAATCCTAAATTAACCCTCAACCCTAAACCCCAAACCATAAACCATAACCCTGAACCCTAAACCCTAAACCCAACCCTTATTGCTTGGTGTCCAGCGACTTGGGCGCTGCGGAATCACCATGCTCACGCGGATGCGCTGGGCCGGGCCGAGGCGGGTCGCGTAGCGTTAAAATTAAATTGCCTAAACCCTAAAACCCCAAATCCTGAACCCTAAATTAAATTGCCTAAACCCTAAAGCCTAAACCCTAAACCCTAAATCCTAAACCCTAAATCCTAAACCCTAAAGCCTAAACCCTGCAATTTTGGGAAACCTTCCGAGCACCTCCAGGAGTTGAAGCACCGCCTGCCACTGCAGCTTCTGGCCCAAGGAGCCTGGGGCTTTAGGGTTTAGGGTTTAGGGGTTTAGGGTTTAGGGTTTAGGGTTTAGGGGTTAGGGGTTTAGGGTTTAGGGTTTAGGGTTTAGGGTTTAGGGGTTTAGGGGTTTAGGGGTTTAGGGGTTTAGGGGTTTAGGGGTTTAGGGGGTTTAGGGGGTTTAGGGGTTTAGGGGTTTAGGGGTTTAGGGGTTGAGGGTGTTTAGGGTGTTTAGGGTGCTTAGTGTGGTCAGGGTGTTCAGGGTGATTAGGGTTTAGGGTTTAGGGTTTAGGGTTTTACGGTACCCAAAACTGTTCGTCCTGGACACTGATGGCCGAGTTGGCCTGCCACAGGCCGAGCTCGCCGGCCTGCTTTCATTTCGAGGTCCAGGGCTTGGGGCCCGAAACCCTAAACTCTAAACCCGAAACCCTAAACCCTAAACCCTAAACCCTAAACCCTAAACCTTAAACCCTGTACTGAACCCCTGGGACAGAGGTTGAGGGTTGCACGTAGAGGGCTTCAACCACACCCCAAGGCCTGTCTCCGCAACGAAAGTGAGCGTTTTTTTGCAGAGCTTAGACGTTTAGAGCTTAGGGTCTATATAGGGTTTAGGGTTTCGGGTTTCGGGTTTTGGGTTTTGGGTTTTGGGTTTAGGGTTCAGGGTTTTGGGCTTGGGTTTAAGGTGTCTTGGTTTAGGGTCTGAATTCGCTTCAAGGCTCAGGAAATTTAACACTGACGGTGCTCCAGGGTTTGCGGGGTCAGGCTCAGGGTTTAGAATTTTAGGGCTTAGGGTTCAGGGTTTACGGTTTAGGGTTCAGGGTTTAGGGATTAGGATTTAGAATTTTAGGGCTTAGGGTTCAGGGTTTAGAGTCGCGTCAAGGCTGAGGAATTCAAGGAAATTTGAGGTTGGCGGTGCTCTAGGGCTTGCGGGGTCAGGTGCTGGGCTCCTAAACCCTAAACCCTAAACCCCAAACCCCAAAACCCCAAAACCCCTGCCACGCCTGCAGCTGCCGGCGTAGTTCCGCGAAGCTCTGGCCCTCGCGAGACGCGTTGTGTGGCAGCTGCGGGAACAATAGCTCCTAGCACTAAAACCCTAAACCCTAAACCCTAAACCCTAAACCCCCCGAATAACACCCAAACCTCCACAACCACAGACCACGGCAGGTCCTGCGCCGCGCTGCGCATGGGGGCTCGGCAGCTTCTTCAACACACGCGCCATGGGCAGAACACGGCGCTGTAAGGCACGAGGCTGCATGCAACTTGGGTTAAGGTTCGGGGTCTAGGGTTCAGGGTTTAGGGTTTAGGGTCTAGGGTCTAGGGTTCAGGATTTAGGGTCTAGGGTCTAGGGTTTAGGGTTTAGGGTTTAGGGTTTAGGGTTTAGGGTTTAGGGTTTAGGGTTTAGGGTTTAGGGTTTAGGGTTTAGGGTTCTGGGTCTACGGTTTAAGGTCTAGGGTTCAGGGTCAAGCGTTTCGGGCTTTGTGCCACGCACTGCTCGCTGCAGCCTGCATTCCAAATTAACAGTCAAGACCTGCTTCTTGCCTAACCCAGGTCGCGATGCCTTGGTAGGAAGGTCGTCTGCCACAGCGATTGATGACTCTTTGCTTGTGCCCAAACCCCAAACCCCAAACCCTAAACCCTAAACCAGCTTCCTGGGGAAGGGTGACCTTTGCGCCAGGAGATTCATGGGTAGTCATCACTGGGGGCTAAAAGTAGAGTAGCTGTAGTTGTGAGTCGTAAGCGATTAAGACAAGAGCTTGCCGCTTATAGCTGCACGCGGACCTTTAACTCGGATTCTGCTACCACAAAAGAATTAAGGTTACAAGCGACTGCCACGACTCATTTCTAAAGCCATAGCTCTGCAGAGAAGCTCGCCGACGATTCAGGGCTCAGCATTTGGGGGTTTACGATATTAGGGGCACCTCTTTAAGGTCCTGATTATAAGGGAATCCTACTATTTTTGGGGGCCCCCTCAATCTTCGTAACCCCCCATTTGAGAAAAGAGCTTCCCTGCCTGCGGGCAACCTACGCCGTACAGCGCCAGGCGCGCAGTGGCTAAAACCGGCGTCCCGGCCCAGCATTTAAAGGACTTGGAGACGTCAAGAGGCCTCAGGGCTCTCGAATCATCTCGGTTGCTGAGCTCAGGGTTTCGTGTTGCAAGGACAGCACCAGCTTCGCACGCACAGGGAGGCACGAATTGTTCTGCTTAAAAATTGGGGGGGGAAATGCGGCAGAATGCGGCAAAATGCGGCCATGCAAGTCTGACTCTCTCTCGCCAGCGAATTCAACTCCCACAAAAGCACTAAGAACAGTTTCAGGTGGATGGGTGCTGTTTACACTAGTCGGCTGTAAGCAGCAGAATCTCTGAGTGCGCCTCCTATAAGACAAACGTCCCACCTGAAACTGTCCTAGGACAGCCGCAGAGTGCAGTGAGTAACATCGAGGAACATTCTTGGGGAGGGGGAGGGGGGTTCTGCATCTTAACAGGGCCGAATCTGACTGAAGGACCACGACGCAATACAGCCCAATCGTTCGTATCAAAGCTTATGAAATGCCCCCGCAGAGTGGAAATACTGTGCTCACATGCTGATGGATCAGAACATGCGAGGGCTTAGAGGCTTAGAGGGTTTGGGGTTCAGGGGGTTTGGGGATCAATGGATGCCTTGCATGCAACGCCCGAGCACAGGGAACCCGCTTACAGCAACAAGCCCGGCCACGCGCAAGTTGCAAGTGTGGCTGCGCGACCACACTTACGAAACACGAAGTCCTAAGCTAGGAAAGCCCTTCAAACCCGCTGAAACAGATTCCTGAATATGATCCTCCTAAACCCTAAACCCTAAACCCTAAACCCTAAACCCTAAACCTTCAACTCAGCAAAGGAATATGTGATCTATCTCAAGGGCCTGTCAGCTATCAGAAGCTGCACTCTGCGGGAAGGGTGGGACCAAACCCTCTCGATGCATTGATTCGCGACACAGGAGGACCTGTGCGGGTGTGGCAGACGGGCCCCTGTGACAAAGATGCTCCTTTACTTGAAGGTTCGGGGTTTAGGGTTCAGGGTTTAGGGTCTAGGGTCTAGGGTTTAGGGTTTAGGGCTTAGGGATAATTATTTGTAACCAGGGAAATAAGTAGGATAACTCTAGTAGGATAACTCTAGATTTAACTGGTTTCGCCGGAAGGCCACTGCTACACAAAATACAAGGTCGAGGGGACGAACCACTGGGAGTCCTCGTCGTCTTGTACAAGCCACATCTAGGGCGCAGGGTTTATTTTTAGGTTCTAAACCCTAAACCCTAAACCCTAAACCCTAAACCCTAAACAATAAACCCCTGCAAAGCAACCTGACCTCTAACCCGAGCCCTAAAAGAATCCCCAGACACAAGCTCCAACCAAGACTTCCCCCGAAGCCCTCAATGCCGAGACACCAAAAACAACCCTAAACCCTAAACCCTAAACGCTAAACCCTAAACCCTAAACCCTAAACCCTAATACTGCGCAAAAACAACACCTAAACCCTAAATCCCAAAACCCAAAATCAGCCCCAAAGTGCAGAGCGAGCTCCCAAACCCCAAGCCCTGAACCCCAACCCTAAACCCTAAACCCTAAACCCTAAACCCTAAACCCAGGCGTCTCGGCTTAAGGGGTTGTTTAGTTTCCCTTTGTGGTCATTGCCCCTTGCCGTAAGACCCCTGCGCGGCTCTGTGAGCCCGCACTGCTCCCCCCCAGTCCGCAAGTGCGTGGGGGGGTAGCATTCCCTAACCTAACCCGGCTGCGGTCCCCTTCCTGTGGCTGGACTTGTTCTTTCGGCGGCGATACTGTACCTGAGGGAGGTATCGTTCGAACAATCCCCTCTTTGAGGCTGGATTCATTGTTTTTACGGGTCACATTTCCATCTTCATATGCGAGTTGGACTGCAGATCCTGATCTTTTGCTGTGTTTTCTTACACCACGGCAAGACAGACAGAGGCCGCGTGGCATCGGCGTGCCCGCCGATCTCGGACTCGTGGACGGACTTTGCTGCGACACTTTGTATCCGGGGGTGCGGTACCCAACCCGGCGTTAAGCAGGGCTATACATTCGCTGGCTGGACACCACTCACACAGTGGACTGGTGGAGCAAGCCAGGCGCATTCTAAGTTCCCGTTCGCTCAAGACAACAATGGCGTGGTGGTGCAGCCAGTGCAGGCAACACTGCAAGGCTACCGCCACGTATTGTTCTGGCTGCGGCCAGCATTGGGAAGAAACAGCTTCTTCCTACACCTCGCCTGCGCAGGCGGTGCCGTGGAAGGAGGACACGTGGCGAGGACATTCGCCGCGGCGGAGACAATCGCCCAGGCGCAAGAACAAGGTTCACGAACAGCAGGAACCTCGTCCAGGCCCGGGCAACAAGAACACCACCAAGGGGGCTGGCAAAGGAAAGAACCAGACACCGACGACTACAAGCCGTTTGCAGACTTTGCCCACACCGCCCAAGCCAGCTGCTGTTGCAGCTCCGGTGGTCTCCTCACTTCCAGAGGAAAGCCCGCCGCCACCTTCGGACTTAATGGTTGCTCTCCTGAAGAGTCGGGACACCTTGCCAGCAGAGGTCAGGGCATTGTTGGATGCCCAGGCCAGCGCCGAGCACCGTGTGGCTGCCAAGATGCTCCACAAATATGTGGCCCTAAAGACGGCCGCAGAACGTGGACTGGCGGATGTCCAAAGAGCTCGTGCCCACTATGCTCAAGAGTGGGGCACATACCTATCGGCGCTCGGCGATCTCCTACAACAGCAGATGGTGGAGAAACAGACGGCGATGGAAGAGTTCCGACAGACCGAGGACCGCTGGCGATTACAGCTCGCCACAGCAACCAAGTCATTGGCTCAGGCCTCAGGTGCCACGACAGGGATAGTGGACCTCGAGGCAGATGGCGCAGAGCTCCCCGAACCGGACATGGTTATCGATGTGGACGCAGAGGATGCAACAAAGCCTCTGACAGCCGAAGCACTGACAGACAAGGAGGCTGGACTGCTGGAGTCGCTCAAGAAGGCCAGCCATTCGGCCGACAGCGAGATCCAGGAGTTGAAGGCCAGAGAAAGGACCCCCCGCAGGTCCCGGGAGCCGGCGCCAAAGGCGCCCCCTCCGTAGGCTCACCTCGATGCCCGAGTGGATGTGGTGAGCCAAAATTCTCCGCGGACGTTCGCCATAGCATCTGTGTTGAGCAAGACTACGTCAGCGAATGGCTGGCGCAGGCAATCGGGCTTTGCAGGCAACACGAGGTCAGGATGGAAGCTCTTGGCTTACGGCGCACGCCTTTCCAGAACGCAGATCCGAGATGCCAGGAAGAATCGCCGTCTGGGACACTTTTTGACCTACGGCCCATCGCCCGGCATGTGCCCAAGTTGTGGCCTCGACGTGACCCAGAAGTCTTCGGGGGAACCGCCGGCAGTGTGTGTCTTGGACATGACACAACCGCCGTCGGTAGCCCCCTGGAAGCATCTGCGGACGAGCGTCGGTGCCACAACTTGGACTGCTGCCATGTACATAGTAGTGAGACGCGTAGGCCTTGCTTGAAGATGCGGCAGCCTTCGCTAAGACGCAAGGTTTCTTTTGCCTTGGGGTTTGGGTCTCTTCCGGCCAGCAGGCCTTGGGTTTTGCAGGCCCTTCAGGTCATTACGCCTTTTCGGGGTCTTGTGGAACCCCTGTTGTCTCCATTTGTGGAGACACGTCTGCCGCCTCGGCCCTTATGTGAAAGTGAGCGGCTGCACTTCCAGAACATGTGCATTCCTGCTGAAGTGGGCAGCGACATCGAGATCGGACCCCTGTCGAGTCTCGCCGTTTGCTCTTCTGACCCTCTTGCGGTTTCACTTACCCTCAAGCCAGCAAATGCATTCCCCGAAGCTGCAAGAGCTTCGCCGACACAACTTGACTCGCTCTCGGTCGCGACCCGGCCATCCAATACACGGTGCGCCGGCTCGGCTGATGCCGTTTCTCTGACTGCGCCGCAGGCCCCGCGTGCCATCTTGCAGCAGGCGATAAAGAGTGGGTGTCACGAAAAATATGCAGTCTTTGACACTGTAGACCATGTTAGGCTGAGGGTTTTTCGTGAAGGTTGGAGTCACGACGAGCTTTCAAGGGATACCGTGAGTTCTTCAAGGGATAAGCCCGTACGTGCTGCCAGGTTGTTGAGCCCCGGTTTTCCCTACCTACCACCTTTGCAGACTGTTCAAGGCGGTTCCTTGTCGACCCTTGCTGACGGTTTCCCAGATGCCGAAGCTGGTCTGTTGCCACGCATCATCCCTGCCGCCCTTGGTAGGGAGTCCATACTGGATCTGCAAGCCCACGCTGCCCTGGCAACTGTTTTCCCTGCCTGGCTTTCAATGCCATGTGAGACGGAGGGTGAGCTTGCGGTGTTTGACCCAATCCGGCAGATGACATCGTTCGCCTACACCAGGAAACAATCACTCGGTGAAGTACTTTCTACTGTGGTTGAGAGGGCTCCTTTCGCCATTGCATCTCTGAGATTCATTTCACCGCTTCCCTCCTTTCCGTCGCTGCAGATTGTCCTGACTCCTTCCGGATTGCCTGCAGACATGTATGCACTACCAATTGATGGCCGCCCGGCTTTTCCGTCCGTGTGCACGGTAAATGTTGCGGCTGGTGCCTCTCCGTGCGAGGTCCTTGCAGCAATTGACGGTAGTTGTAGGTGGTCTTGTCCGGTTCGGTTCGGCCTTCATAAAGGGGTCCTTACATTACATGACCATCAGGGCGGCATTTGCAGTCAAGTTGCGGACGATCCTACACAGTTGCACTCCCTCCAGTTGCGGGCCCTGCCTCCGACCGCCTCTGACGTTCAGGCTGCTCAGTCCGGTCCCACAGGTGCAAGCTCACACAGCGATGCACGTTTGGGCCTGCCAGCGACGAGCCGGATCGCCACGCCGCAGGGCCGATGTCGAATCCCCGCTTGCTTCGCCAAAACTGATGAACCGTGCATCTTGCAGCTGGCTGATTGCATCCCGCAGCCCAAGCCGGGCCTGGCAACTGGGGTTGTTCCGGGGATGCTTGACGAGCTTCTCTCAGGTCATGAACTTGCGTCACTCCACACTGAAGTTCCGGCACTCCGCCGCCTAGATGACAGTATGAGAGCAGCTTGGAATTCACTACCACCGTGGCAGCCGTGCGAAGCCCTTGAAGCACTTTTTCTTTATACAGATGGCTCCTGGGATCCCCACTCCAAGTGCGCGGCTTGGGCAGTGGTTTGGATGATCTTGACATGAACGCTTATCGTGCAGAATGTGAGGCACTGCTTCATGCCCGTAGCATCGGCCTTACCTGTAGGCCTGTGCCTGTCATCGTCGCTTCTGATTGCTCCTCGGCACTTGGTTCCACGCACGGGCAGTCTGTGTCGCCTGCCTCGGACTGGATAAGTGAAACTGCAATATCCTTGATGTTTGCCGGGGCGGCGCATGGCCAACACACTCAGTCAATATGGATCCCCGCTCACGAGGCTTGCTTTCTAAATGGTCTGGCTGACGCTCTTGCGCACGCAGGCGCCACTGGGGGCACACTGCTGTCCATCAGGACACACACACTCCTGCAGGAGGCTCGTGAGAATCGTTGCTCGTGGCTTTGGTTGTTGGGTTCTGATAGGTCCATAGGCAGGCAACTGCCAAGTGTTGATGCGGCGGGCACATGGTCCCTCTCAGCATGTCAGACACAGATAGCGACCTTGCCCTCATGGGAACCTAAGCTTGCGCCGGCGCCGAGCCAACTTGAGGCGCCGTGCCAGTTGCGCATTGTTCAGTACAACTGCTTGTCATTGCGTGGCCATGGTTCTGACTCTTTAATCGAGGCTGGAGCGAAACGACACCGAGTGCACCTGATGGCCCTACAGGAGACCCGGCAGTCAGGTGCTCAGATCCGTTCTGTTGGCAACTTCTGGGTGGTTTCGGCGCCCTGTACTTCCCAAGGTATAGTCAGGTTTGGTTTAGCAAAAGTCCCTTTACCTCCAACACGCGTGGGCAGATCGGGCGGTGTAGGGGGTCACTCTCGGTTGTTCACAGTTCTCCGCAGATCCTCATTGTGCTGGCAGAAGCCGGAGGGCTTTGCTTCGCATGTGTCAGCGCGCATGCTCCGATCTCCTCAACCCGGGAGCAGGTCTTGCAGCAGTGGTGGATGGAGCTAGCCTCGGCCATGGCAAAGGTTCCGCGCCACTATGCCCCTCTTTTATGCATCGACGGCAATGCTCGTTTTGCTGCTCACCCGCTGGGCCACACCGACGAGGCACCCCCAGCGTGTGCCAACGGGTATAAGCTTAAGGGTTTTATAGGGGATCAGGGTTTGACGCTCTCTAAGCAGCTGTCATGCACAGGCAAGCGCATCGTCTCTTGGACCAGTCCCAACGGCAAGCCGGCCCTGCTGGACTACATCGCAGTCCCAAGAGCTTGGATGGATTGCTTTCACACACTTGACCAGGTTGCTTTGGGGGACCTTCATCAGGATATTGACCACCAGCCAGTCCTCTGTGAGTTGCGTTGGCAAGCTTCTGTGTCGCGTGACGTGGACTGCAAAGCCATCTCGGAGGACCGCCTTGCCCAACCAGAGGCGCACGCCATCATTGCTGCCGCGTTTGCCACGATTCCCCCTGTTGGCTGGGAGGTTGATCCTACCTCACATGTGCACATCATCCAGCACCACCTCACTAGCTTCTTGCAACAGCATTTGCCTACGCCACGGATGAAGCCAAGACATCCTGCGCTTAGTACTGGAACTCTGGAACTGATTCGCGCCAAGCGGAGCATCAGAAGTCGGGTCAGATGTCTCCGTCGTCGGGCGGATGTGGAGTTGCTTCACCTTTTCTTCAAGGCATGGGCAGGAGCTGATGTGGGAACTCTCCGTCGCAGCGCACTGCGTGTGAGGCGTTCTTGTGAGGGGGCTGAAGAATGGAGGGATAGGCTTCGCGCGCATGACCGCCAACTTACGTCAGCTATAGCTGAGGACAAGGCGGAGTTCCTCCGCGCAATGCACAATCGTGCAAGGGAGGATGGCGCAGCTGACTTCGCCTTCCTCATCCGCTCGCTCCTTCGTGTAGGTCGCAAGTTCAAGACACCTACCCTGATCCCAGTCTTGAGCAGCGCGGGCAAGGACACCAAACCCACGGCCGGCCGTGCTGAGGTCTTGCAAGTTTTCGCGCAGCACTTTGGTGCGGCAGAGAGGGCGAAGCCCGTCGACAAGAAGCAGCACCTTCTGCAATATGGGAACATGTGCCACCTTCACGAAACCCTGGACGCGGACCAGTTACCTTCGCTGGCTTGTCTCTGCAAGGCTTTTGCGTCCCTGGCCAGGGGGAAAGCCCCCGGCTTATCAGGCCTCCGTACTACCCTGTTCCGGGCGGCCCCACACCTTTCCGCTTTGACGTACTACCCTGTGGTATGCAAAACCATAGTTCGAGGATGCCCGCCTTGTCAGTGGACAGGAGGAAAGGCCATGCCAATTCCAAAATGCGGAAAGCCTGCAAGCAGCATCGCTGCCTGGAGATCTGTGCTCTTGTTGGAATCGGATGGGAAGGCCTTGCAACGGGCGCTTCGTTCCCACCTCATCGAGGTCTTTCAGCAGTCGAGGGCACCAGCTCAACATGGTGGTCTTCCTCGGCGCACTCTCACCCTCCCATCGGCCACTGTGCGAGCGCATCTCTTAGCGCTACATTCGGCAGGCCAGTCGGGCGGCGTGGTCTTTGTGGACAGTGCATCCGCGTACTACTCCATCGTGCGCGATTTCATCACTATTGACCCGGCCGCCTGTCCGCCTGACTCGGTGCTATGGGATCGAGCCGCCGCGCTCTACGAGAATGAGTCGGACCAGGCTGCGTTTGTTCAACACATGAAGCAGGGCAACCTTTTGGATGCACTTCAAGCCCCCCCCACGCTGCGACGTTATGTTGCAGGACACTTGCGCCATGGGTGGTTCGTGACGGACGAGGGCCTTCCAACGGTCTGCCGTTCAGAGACCGGCACTGCGCCAGGCTCGCCCATAGCAGACACTCTCTTTGGCTTGATATATGCCCGGTTCTTGACCTCAATGGATGCCCAACTCAAGGAGAAAGGCATAATGGCACGGCTGCATGATCTCCCAGATGCCCAGCCCGGACAACCTACTTGGGCGGATGACACGGCCATCCTCTTCACCTCACGGCGGGCAGAGGACGTGACAGCCGACCTTGCCGAAGTAGCCTCACTCATGTGTGCTGGCCTGACGCGCTTGGGCTTGTCCCCAAACTTTGCAGCTGGCAAGACAGAGACGATATTAGTCTGGAAGGGTTCGGGGTGTCGGGCTGCACGGAGGTCGGCGCTTTGCCAAGCCCACCCGGCAATACCCTTCCTCATGCCCGATGGCACGCAAAACCACATCAGGATTGTACCAGGCTACGTGCATTTGGGCAACTTCATCCAAGGCGACCTACACGAGTTGCCATGCATCCAGCACCGTGCGCAGCTGATGCGCAGTCTCTTCGAGCCACTTCGCAAAAAGCTTTTGTACAGCCAGTTCCTGAGCATGGGTGAGAAGACTGGACTTCTCTCAGAGCGGGTATTCCCGCGCTTCCTGCACGGTGCAGGCCTCTGGCGCCTTGCGACGCGCCATGAGCAAGAGGCATTCCACTCTGCCTTGGCCTCGGTTGTGCGAGCGTCTCTTCGCCCTATTTTGGGCCTGACTTGCCAGGGGCTCGACGCAACCGAAGCATGCGCTGCGCTTGGGGTGCCCACTTCCGCCGAGCTACTGACGGCAGCGCGGGCGCGAGCCTGGTGCGAAGTTGCAGGGGAGGGAGACGTGTACACTTGGCAGTCCCTTGTGCGCGACGGGGTTTGGATGGCAGATGCAACGCGGGCGTGTGCGGACATTCTTGCTGAAACCCGGGCAGGCCCGCTACCAGACCCGGCTTGCCTTGATGCCTGCAAAGCATTTGCGAACACCAATGCCGCCCTCCTCCGTTCCGCCATTCGGAACTTCCTCCTTCGAGCTGTACGCTCGCGACAGCACTTGGGTGAGAAGATCAGAGCTGGCACGGTGGTGCATGAACAGAGACCGCCTGTCATCTGCCTTGATGACGATTTCCCCTGTGATCTGTGTGCGGCATGCTTCCCGACCAGGCAACGGTTGGCTACCCACTGTGCACGTGCGCACGGTGCCCTTTCCATGGCGAGCGTTGCTGTTCGGGGTTCTTGTTGCCAGGTTTGCGGGGTTGAACACTGGTCCACGTACCGCTTAAGAGAGCATTTACGCAGGAGTGAAGGCTGTCTTGCTGTTTATGTTGGGGCGGACCTTGAGGCCGAAGGCCCGTGCGGATCTGCTAGGGCGCAACATGCATGGCGGCCAGCCGCCAAAGTATCAGGGCCGCCACCTTGGTGGGCCACGTTACGGCCCGAGTTGCAGTGACGTCGCCTCGTCCTCAGTTTTCTGTTTCCAGTCTTCTGCTTGGTCTCTTTTGAGCTCCAGAGACGCTTTTGGCTACGGCCGCTAGGAGCATTCTGCAAGACGAATCAGCATCGCACCGTAAGGTACCAGACCGTCCCGTGAAAAACCCTAAACCCTAAAGACCCCAAAAACCCTAAAACCCTTAAAGCCCCTAAAAACCCTTCAAACAAAAAAACCTGAAACCCCTGAAAACCCTGAAAACCCTTTGAAAAAAACCTCAAAAACCCTAAACTCCCTAAAAGCAGTCAAAAACACGAAAAAAAGTCTAAAACCCTACAGAAACAAACCTACAACCCCCTCCAAAAAAATATATACATATATATATATATATGTATATATATATATATATATTAAACAAATAAATTAATAGTTAATTAGTGAATTAATTAATTAATTACTTAGTTTTATAACAAATAGCCTTAAAAAAAGTCCCCCAACCGCGGCCTCGCCGCCTCGGCGAGGAGCGCGCCTCGCTTCGGAAGGACCTGGGGCACTCTTCGGGTTTGGGGGGCCAGAAATAGGGTTTATAAGGGTTAATTAGGGGGTTTATAGGATTTATAAGGGCGCTCTTCGGGTCTTTGAGGGGGGTCTTAGGGGTTCAGGGCTTCAGAAATAGGGTTAGTTAGGGTTCTTAGGGTTTATAGGTTAGTTAGGGTTCTTAGGGTTTATGGGTTTTATAGGGTTTGTAGGGTTTATAAGGGGGTTTAAGGGTTTGTGAAGGGGCTTGTAGGGTTCATAGGGTTTGTTGGGGATTTAGGGTTGAGGGCTTTGGGGGGGGGGGGGGGTTAGGGTTTAGGGCCTTAAACCCTAAACCCTGAACACTACACCCTAAACCCTAAACCCTGGGGTCTGGGTTTGAGGGCTTCATTATAGGGCTTGTATGGGTTAGGGGTTTAGTAGGGCTTTCAGGGCTGTCAGGGCCTTCAGGGCTTTCAGGGCTTTCAAGGCTTTTAGGGCTTTTTAGGGCTTTTTAGGGCTTTTGGGGCGTTTTAGGGTTTTTGTTTAGGACGTTTAACGGGTTGGGGGTTATTAGAGGTTTGGGCCTTTGGGGCTTCGGCCTCGACATTTGGAGTCTGCGGCTGAGGGGTTCATATTGGGGTTCATAATGTTGTTTATCACAGCTTAACCCTAAACCCTAAACCCTAAACCCTGAACCCTAAACCCTAAACCCTAAACCCTAAACCCTAAGTTTACAGATACAGGGTTTAAAGGGCTTTCGGGGTTTAGGGGGTTAGGGCTTGGGGCCTAGGGCTTGAAGGCCCTGAGGGTTTTTTGGGCTAGGGTTTTTAGAGTGTGGGGTTCAGGGCTTTACGGTTTTTGGCATGGGTTTCTAGGGTATGGGGTTTGGGATTGTTGGGCATTTCGGGCTTTTGGGGTTTAGGGTTTAGGGTTAGGGTTTAGAGGCTTGGGGTTCTTGCAGGGTGCAGTTCATTCAGTTGCTGGACGCTGGGGCAGTCCCTGGTCTGCGTTGCGTTGCGCCTTGCACATGAGCAGGTGTGGCGCGTGTCGTCGGAGAAGGGGACCCTAAACCCTAAACCCTAAACCCTAAACCCTAAACCCTAAACCCTAAACCCAGGGCGCAGCGCCACCCTACGAGCAGCCGGGCTCGAGGCAGCGCGCGGCGCAACACGAGATGCCTTTGCCGGGGATGCCGATACCACCAAAGGCCTGTTGCGATAAAACGAGTGCGGTAATTGCACAGCTTGGACTGCCGGAACGCTCAGGTAATCTTGCAGATGAACTCCGGACCAATCACCTCACGCGTCAGAAGGACGCCGTTGACCGATCTCGACACCGGCTGGGCCTCGGGAAATCGTCCGTGAGCTGAGGGCCTCGGGGCTTTCTTGTGCAGGCTGGCAGCTTTATAGGGTTCTTGAGGGAGGGGGTTTAGGGTTTAGGGCTTAGGGCTTAGGGCTTAGGGCTTAGGGCTTAGGGCTTAGGGCTTAGGGCTTAGGGCTTAGGGCTTAGGGCTTAGGGTTTAGGGTTTAGGGTTTAGGGTTTCGGGTTTAGGTTTAGGGTTTGTACCTAAGAAACCTTAGGGAAGCTTCGGGCGTGCTAGGGAGTACTGGAGAGTATTAGGGAACCTTGTTTATGTACGCTTGAACCCCCCCCCTTAAGAACCCTATAGCAGCTGGGCAATGACCCAAAGTGAGCCCTCGACCCTTCACCTTACATTCCCTTAAGCCCGAAAGAGCCTTGAATTCCCTAAGCTGAAATTGCCAAATGCTAAACCCTCAACTTCCCTAAGCCCTTAAACCCGAAGCTTCAAAGCCCCTGAGCACCTAAACCCTCACCTCCCTAAACCCTGAGCCCTAAATTCTCTAAACCCTAACACCTAAACCTTGGATTCCGAAGAAATGCTAAGCCCTTAAATTCCCGAAACCCCAACTTACTTCTGAAATTCCCTACACCCTAAACCCTTAAATTCCCTAAACCCTAAACCCTAAAAACTCCCCAAGTTGCAGCCATAAATTTATTAAACCCTCAACCCTGAACCTTAAAGTCCTAAACCCTAAACCTGCAATTCCCGAAGCCCTAAACCCTGAAAGTCCCTAGACGCTAAACCTTTAAATTCCCTAAGCCCTAAACCCTTACAATCCCCTAAGCCTTAAGCCCTTAAAATTCCCCAAACCCTAAACCCTTAAGATTCCCGAAGCCCTAAACCCTTAAAATTCCCTAAGCCCAAAGCCCAAAGCCTTCACGCCCCAAACTCTAAAACCCGATCCGATTCTTTGGGGATTCGAGGTGAGGCCGTCAACCCTGAACCCTGCTCGAAGGTTCATGTGGTGCTATAGGAAAGTGCTTAAGGGCGTCTAAGGGCATTTAAGGGTTTTGTGGGTTTGGGTTGTGGGCTTTTAAGGGTTTTGTGGGTTTGGGTTGTGAAACTTTTAGGGTTCAGGGTGTAGGGTTCGAAGTAGCGTTTAATTTTGAGGCTCTGCCTAGTTT
>CAJNDS010002114.1:299131-306631 GCA_905221605.1 Symbiodinium natans
TGGGGGAGGGTTGTTGAACCTAAACCCTAAACCCCAAACCCTAAACCCTAAACCCTAAACCCTAAACCGACTATTTGGAGGGTTTGGGCATGTCTGGGGAGGGTTTGGGCGAGTTTTTTTCCGGAGCCAAGATACGAAAATGAGGGGCTCATGTTCTTAGGGTTTTAGGGTTTTAGGGTTTTAGGGTTTCAGGGTTTTAGGGTTTTAGGGTTTTAGGGTTTCAGGGTTTTAGGGTTTTAGGGTTTTAGGGTTTTAGGGTTTTAGGGTTTTAGGGTTTTAGGGTTTTAGGGTTTTAGGGTTTTAGGGTTTTAGGGTTTTAGGGTTTTAGGGTTTTAGGGTTTTAGGGTTTCAGGGTTTTAGGGTTTTAGGGTTAGGGTTTTAGGGGGTTTTAGGGTTTTAGGGTTTCAGGGTTTAGGGTTTTAGGGTTTTAGGGTTTTAGGGGGTTTTAGGGTTTTAGGGTTTTAGGGTTTTAGGGTTTAGGGTTTTAGGGTTTTAGGGTTTTAGGGTTTTAGGGTTTTAGGGTTTCAGGGTTTTAGGGTTTCAGGGTTTTAGGGTTTTAGGGTTTTAGGGTTTTAGGGTTTAGCTTCGGGCCCTGCAAGAAGGGAGTTGGAGAAGAAGAAACTTGCCAAGAAATTCCGACACCCACAGGGTTTAGGGTTTAGGGTTTAGGGTTTAGGGTTTAGGGTTTAGGGTTTAGGGTTTAGGGTTTAGGGTTTATTCCTGGCAAAGAGCGTGCTCCTCCACTTTAAGACATCCAGGGCACCCTCACTTGGAGCTATCGCTTTGGTCTCCAGCGCTGTCACTGTACCGTGAAGCTTCAAGCAACCCCCAAACCCTAAGTGCGTACAGTCCCAAACCGTAACCCCTTAAACCCTAAACCCTAAACCCCTGAACCCCTGAACCCCTGAACCTCAGGGGCTGTCGGGGGCCTCGCAACGCGACGGACGCTGAGTCGAGATGGCCTGCATGCAGGGCTTAGGGCTGAGGGATTGTGGTTTATTAGGGTTTAGGGTTTAGGGTTTAGGGTTTAGGGCTTAGGGTTTAGGGTTTAGGGTTTAGGGCTTAGGGTTTAGGGCTTAGGGTTTAGGGTTTAGGGGCTTGAGGGTTGAGGGTTTAGGGTTTAGGGTTTATTTTAGGGTTTAGGGTTTAGGGGCTTGAGGGTTGAGGGTTTAGGGTTTAGGGTTTGTCAAAACCCCCGGGCTGTACAAAGACCGGAAACTCTCAAAGCCCTTCAGCCCAAGAACCTCAAGCCCTAGACCATCCAGCTCAAAGTCCTAAGCCGACTCAACTCTCACGATGAGACTCTCAAGGGGGTTAGGGACTCGGGGTTAGGGTTTAGGGTTTCGGCTTTAGGGTTTATAGGGTTATCTACCCCCAGACAAAACAGTGACTTAAGCCTCATTAGTTGGGTCTTACTTGGGCAGGGAGAAGTCAGGGGAAGCCCGCCAACCAGAAACCGGAACCCCTGAGCGCTTGGGGCCTCTTTTCTTTGCCAGATGTTAGGCTATGATCTCAAACCCTAAACCCTAAACCCTAAACCCTTTAGGGCTTAGGGCACCGCACTGCGGCCTGGGCTTCACGGTGCTGGATCCCAAAGCCACCGCCTGCAAGGAGGGCGCATGGCCAAACCCCCCGTATCCCTGGTTTTCCTGTGGTTTTTAGGGTTTAGGGCTTGGGGCTTAGGGTTTAGGGTTTAGGGTTCAGGTTTTAGTGGGTTTAGGGTTTAGGGTTCAGGGTTTGGTGGGTTTAGGGTTTAGGGTTTAGGGTTTAAGGTTTAGGGTTTAGGGTTTAGGGTTTAGGGTTTAGGGTTTAGGGTTTAGGGTTTGGGGTTTAGGGTTTAGGGTTTAGGGTTTAGGGTTTAGGGTTTAGGGTTTAGGGTTTAGGGTTTAGGGTTTAGGGTTCGAAGCTCCTAAGCCCTAAACCCTCAAGACGACAAAGTTGTGTGTGGTACCATTGTGATCTTCCCAAGCTTCTTGCCTAAACAGCGGAACCCACTCAAAACATTTCGTTCAAAACTTTCGCATGTTTAGGCAAACTGGAGGAAGCCCCAAAACCTTCGACTTCAGTACTACAAAGCAGCATGTTCATTGTGGGTCCGAGCAAATGCTTGGGTTCCCCCCGTCTTGGGAGACCTCCGGGGTTGAGAGGGTTCAAAGCTTCCCTGGGCCTCTTGAAAGCCTGTTGAGGGTTTAGGGTTTAGGGTTTAGGGTTTAGGGTTTAGGGTTTAGGGTTTAGGGTTTAGGGTTTAGGGTTTAGGGTTTAGGGTTTAGGGTTTAGGGTTTAGGGTTTAGGGTTTGGGGTCTCTTGAGAAGCTCTTGAATGGTTTGAAGCAGCCGACGAGAGCCTCGAGACCCACGGTCCCTTCCTTCCTCTGCCCCCTGCCCCAGAAGCGAGGAAGCAACAAGCAAAAGAAACTCTCTCAAGACCTTCTCTCAAAACGTTTTTGGTACCCAAACCCTATACAATTTCGAAAGACCCTAAACCCATAGCCCCAAAGGTAGCCCCTTCTTGTCGGTGCCCGAAACCGAGAACACTGGACCCTAAGCCCCTCAAGCCCTAAACTGTATATCCTAATCACCCCCCTCTAAACCCTAAACCCTAAACCTTGGACCCTAAACCCCTAAACCCCTAAACCTTAAACTCCAGAGCCCTGAACCCTAAACCCCTAACCCCTAACCCCTAAACCCTAAACCCTAAAACCTAAACCCAAAACCCAAAACCCTAAACCCTAAACCCTAACCCTTAGCCCTAAACCCCAAACCCTGAACCCTAAATCCTGAACCCTGGCCTGCCGCAGCACGTCGAGCAGCGAGCCAGCGCGGGGGCGGGGCCCCTTCCGATGCCAAGGCAACGACCGAAAGCTTTAGGCTTCGAAGGTTTAGGTGTTTTGAGGGGGGGCCACGGGGGGGGTTGGGGCCAGGGTTTGGGGTCTGGGGTCTGGGGTTTGGGGTCTAGGGTTTGGGGTTTAGGTGTTTGGGGTTTAGGTGTTTGAGGGGCTTGAGGCTTAGGGTTTGGGGTTCAGGGTGCAAAGGTTGGGGCTTAGAGAAGGCTCTGAGGTTTGAGGATTGGAGGGCTTCGGACTTCGAGTCCCTACACCCTAAACCCCTAAAATGGGGGGGGGTTCCGAAATTAGGGGTACCTTGTTGGGGTCCTTACTTTAAGGGGATTCTACTAGTTATTTGGGGGTCTACAGGCACGGTTCTTAGGGGCGTCTCATTTGAAGATTCGGGGTTTGGGCTTCGGGCATTTGGGCTGTAGGGTATTCGGAATGGTTTGGGTTCTGCTCCGTAGGGTGTTGGGCTTAGGGTGTTATGGCGGCTGTGGCGTTTTACGAATTCCAAGCCCTGGACTAACCCCCACCCACCCCCCCACCCCACCCCCCGGAACTTAGAGTTGAAGGTTGTTGGGGTTTAGGGTTTAGGGTTAGGGGTTTAGGATTTAGGGTTGTAGGGCTTGGGTTTTGGGTTTAGGGTTTCGGATTTCAGGTTTGAAAGGTTTCGGGTTTGGGGATTCGGGCTTAGGCTCGCGAGTTGAAGGTTAAGGGCTTATTCTGGCTGTTGCGTAAACTTCAACTCTACACGCGAAGTCCAAAACCCCAAACCCTAAAACCCTAAACCCGAAACCCTAAACCACAAAACCTAAACCCTAAAGCCCCCCGAGTCAGGAGGCCTCCTCGACCGGGGCCTCTGGGTACCCCTCCGACTTTGGGGTCTCTTCTGGCGCCGGGAGCCTGAGGGCTGTGGGGTTCAGAGTTGGGGTTTAGGGTTTGGGGTTTGGGGTTCAGGGTTTAGGGTTTCGGGTTTCGTGTTTAGGGTTTGGGGTTTGGGGGTTGGAGTTTGGGGTTTGGGGTTTAGTGGGTAGGGCTTAGGGTTTAGGGTTTAGGGTTTAAGGTTTAGGGTTTAGGGCTTAGGGTTTAGGGGTTGGGGGTTAGGATTTGGGGGTTAGGGTTTAGGGTTTAGGAAGAGCCTTGGGGTTTGTAGAGTTGTCGGGTTTTAGAGTTGTTGGGCTCCGAGGTTCATTGGGGCTGTAGGGTGCACGTAGGCCTCAGGGCTCAGGCGCTTGCAGGATCAAGGGGAGTCATGAGTTAAGGGTTTGGAGTTCGGGGTTTAGGGTTTGGGGTTTAGGGTTAGGGGTTTAGGGTTTGGGCCATGGGGCTTAGGGTTTGGGGTTTGGGCTTAAGGGTTTACGGTTTAGGGTTTAGGGTTTAGGTTTTAGGGTTTAGGGTTTAGGGTTTAGGGTTTAGGGTTTAGGGTTTAGGGTTTAGGGTTTAGGGAGCCCGATGTAAGGTTACGACCAGCTGGTCCCTGGCTTTAGCTACCCACGAACCTCCAAGACCCCAGCCCTAAACCCTGAACCCTGAACCCTAAACCCTAAACCCTGAACCCTAAACCCTAACCCTAAACCCAAAACCCTAAACCCTAAAACCTGAACCCTAAACCCTAAACCCTAAATCCTACGCATCAACTTAGAGTGCAGGGTTGCCACATCTGCCCAACCAGATGCAACCACAACAACTAAAAAAAGGCCAAGGCTCGCAGCTGGAACAGGCTTTTCCCCCGGATCGTCCGACAATCCTGTGAATTTTAGGGGTTTAGGGTTTAGGGGTTTAGGGTTTAGGGTTTAGGGTTTCGGGTTTAGGGTTTAGGGTTTCGGGTTTCGGGTTTCGGGTTTAAGGGTTTAATTGGGGTTTAATGAGGGTTTAGGGTGCCCAAATCCTGCCAGCATGACTGCGAGCAAAATCCTACCCCACCACGCCCACGTCACGATCCCACGTGCCCGCCGCCAGATCACGATAACCAGCATGCCATCACCAGCACTAGAACCAGCGCCAGCCCACCACCGCCCACCACTCCCAGCGCACTCCCACCACACCAACATGAATCACACTCCGTGATTCCTGTCAACCTGGAGGAAGATTTGATAAAGTAGGGGCTAGTGGATTAGAATGAGGATTTCGGAAAGTTTTATGTGAAGCTTTTTCTGAACGCAGAGGGGCATTTAGTGTTCAGCGCTCGGTTCTGGGCCCTTTGCCCTTTTCGCAGTACCCGAAACTATAAGGAACATCACAATGAGCATTGTGTTTTGCTCAGGGTTCAGGGTTTAGGGTTCAGGCATTAGGGTTTTATACTTTAGGGTTTTTAGGGTTCAGGGTTTAGCGCTGCCTGGCTAGAGCCCATCCATTCGCATCGCCAGCAGAAAGCAAGAACGCAACTTTCCCATAAGACCCTAAACCCTAAACCCTAAACCCTCAACCCTAAACCCTAGACCCTAAACCCTAAACCCTAAACCCTCAACGTGCTTATGGTTCTCGTGCTGGCCTCCTGGCAGCTCTCCCGAATGCCAAGAACCCTAAAACCCAAGCCAGGGCGTGGAAAGCGTCCCTGTCCTGAGCTCTCGCTGCTTCCTCACAGAGGGGTTCCGGAGGCGGGTCCAAGGTTAAAACCCGAAACCCGAAACCCTAACCCTAAACCCCCTAAACCCTTCTAGGGTTAGGCGCCGAGGGCATTGGGCTTCGGAGTTGGGGTTCAGGGTTCCAGGGCGTTCTAGGCTTTCGGGGTGGCTAAGGGGGTCCCTTTCGGGGCCCCTAAACCCTAAACCCTAAACCCTAAACCCTAAACCCTAAACCCTAAACCCTAAACCTCCCGAAGCTCCAAGAATCCGGGGCTTGAAGCCCTAGAAGCCCTAGAAGCCATGAGTTCCTGCAGTGTTTGGCTGCTTTGGCTGCGTGCAAAGCCTAGAAGCAGGAGGGAGCCCCTAAACCCTAAACCCTAAACCCTAAGCCCTAAACCCTAAACCCTAAACCCTAAACCCTAAACCCCCCAAAGCCCCAAACCCTAAACCCCAAACCCCCTCCCCGAGCGGCTCCTGTGCTCTCCTGGTCGCTGGCGCTGGCATCCTCCCTCCTTGGTTTGGGGATTTTGGGGGTTTAGGGTTTAGGGTTTAGGGTTTAGGGTTTAGGGTTTAGGGTGTAAGGTTTAGGGTTTGGGGTTTAGGGTTTGGGGTTTAGGGTTTAGGGTTTAGGGTTGAGGGTTTAGGGTTTAGGGTTGAGGGCATCCTCCCTCCTAGGTTTGGGGATTTGGGTGCTTTGGGGGTTTGGGGTTTAAGGTTCACAGGGGATTTGTGGATTTCGGGGCTTTGGGTTGAAGGTTTGCAGGGGATTTGGGGGTTTTAGAGTTCATAGGGGATTTAGGGGTGTGGGGTTAGGGTTTAGGCTTCATAGGGGATTTGGGGCTTCGGGTTGAGGGTTTAGGTTTAGGGTTCATAGGGCCAGGGCCAAGAACAGGGCCAGAGCCAGCAGGAAGAAGACTTTGGCCAGAGCCTTGCCTGCCCCAACAAAACGGCCCCGCGGACGGGGGGTCAGGGACCCAGGGGTCTCCAGGGGCCCTCTGAGGGGGCCTCCAATGCAGGACCCAACAATGTGTGCAGACGCTTTCGAATATTCTTATATTATACACTAACAACTGCTGACTCGGCCTGTGCCTGCCTGGAGGGTACTGGAGGCCACCTCGGTCGCCCACCTGGGGCTCCCTCGCAGGGTCTCACTGAGCGCTCGACCAGCGCCCGCCTACCCCAAAAGACAAGAGAGTGGGGTGGCGGGCGGGTTTAGGGTTTAGGGTTTAGGGTTCAGGGTTCAGGGTTCAGGGTTCAGGGTTTCGGGTTTCGGGTTTCGGGTTTCGGGTTTAGGGTTTAGGGTTTAGGGTTTAGGGTTTAGGGTTTAGGGTTTAGGGTTTAGGGTTTAGGGTTTAGGGTTTAGGGTTTAGGGTTTAGGGTTTAGGGTTTAGGGTTTAGGGTTTAGGGTTTACCCTAAACTTGGGATGTTCCCCCAAATACAAACTATTTTTCGTAGGAATTCTAATAGGGAGTGCTGTAATCCCTATGAAGGACTGTTAGTCTTAGGGGGAACACCCCAACCCCAAAACCCTAAACCCCAAACCCCAAACCCTAAACCCTAAACCCTAAACCCTAAACCCTAAACCCTAAACCCTAAACCCTAAACCCTAAACCCAAACCCTAAACCCTAAACCCTAAACCCCCCAAACCCCCTAAGGCCGTTGTAGGAGTACCGTTCAGTCACGTGTCACCTCACAATCCACCATCTCCTGCACCGCCGCCGCCTGCCCGAACCTCGGGTCGCGTGTGCATCTGGTTTCAGGGTTTGGGGTTTCAGGGTTTAGGGTATCAGGGTTTTGGGTTTAGGGTTTTGGGTTCAGGGTTTAGGGTTTAGGGTTGAAGTTTAGGGTTTAGGGTTTAGGGTTTAGGGTTTAGGGTTTAGGGTTTAGGGTTTAGGGTTTAGGGTTTAGGGTTTAGGGTTTAGGTTTAGGGTTTAGGGTTTAGGATTTGGGGTTTAGGGTTTCGGGTTTTAGGTTTAGGGTTTAGGGCTGTTAGGCTTCTGTTTCTTTTTTGGAATGGGGGGCATGGCGGGTTGGGGGGGGGAGGGTTCAAGCCCGGTAGGCTGTAGGTTGCAAAGGTTTCAGAACACTCGGGCGGCAGCGGAGTCAG
>CAJNDS010002114.1:311631-376631 GCA_905221605.1 Symbiodinium natans
CCGGACAGAATAGAGGGGTCGGAACGATTCTTAGTTGTTGGGTTAGCCAAACCCGGAACCCTAAACCCTAACCCTAAACCCCAAACCCTAAACCCCATACCCTAAACCCCAAGCCCGAACCCTAGTTCTCGCAGGGAAGAGGGAAGTGGGCGGAGGCCTCGGGGCCGGGGCGAAGAATTGACTTGGTCTTCTCCAGGCTCGCCCGGCGCTCCTGCTTAGGGCTTGGGTGGCTCTCGATACGGGGTTTAGGGTTTAGGGTTTAGGGTTTAGGGCTAAGGGCTAAGGATCAACTATATTTGGTCCCTTTTGGGGTCTCCTATATAGTACCACTTATACATATCCTCAGGAACCCTAGTTTAGAAACCACCCACTTCAGGACATTTAAGGCTTTGGGGCTTGAGGGCATCACAGCTTCCGGGCTTAGGGTCTTCAGGCCTCGGGGCTTCGGGTTTAGGATTTAGGGCTTCAAAGCTTTGAGGGCTTAAGACTTCGGCACGACTAGCCCTGGATTTTCGAGCTTCAGTGTCTCCCAACCCCAAATACGGCCCAAAAGTCAGCTTTAGCGCGCTCACGTTTGGGGTGGAATAACACTAAACCCTAAACCATAAACCCTAAACACTAAACCCTAAACCCTAGACCCTAGACCCTTGACCCCAAGCCCTCAGCCCTAAACCTAAACCCCAAACCCCAAACCCCATCAAAAAGGACCCCTACACACCTTAGAGGAGCTCAAGCAAGCGCAAATAAACAACACTCATGCTTTCGGCTGATGAACACGAAGCCACCCTACTCCATAGCTGAACCCGAAACCCGAAACCCGAAACCCGAAACCCGAAACCCGAAACCCGAAACCCGAAACCCAAAGCGGCTTCGGGGCTCGGAGGGCCGCTTACCCCCCCCTCCGTCCTGGGCGATTCTCTCGAACCGCGCCCGTTCCTTCGGGTGCCTGGGTAGCTCAGTCACCATACTAGAATAAGGGCTCCCTTTTTGGGCTGCTTACATTCAAGCCTCAAACTCTCAACGTTTTGGGTCTACAAGCCCTAAACTCTAGATTAAATCAAAAACGTTTGGGTCTCTAAGCCCTAAACTCTAGATCCTAAGCCCTTTGGGTCTCGGTGCTCAGGGTTTCGGACGCCAAGACCAAGGCATGCACAAAGCCGATAGCAGGGCCACTGGAAGGGTAGGTTTAGGGTTGAGGGTATAGGGTTTAGGGGGTTGAAGGTTGAGGGATTTGGGCTTGGGCTCTAGGCTTAGGGTGTGTCAGGCGAGGTCGCACGCTGGGAGGGTGAAACGCCTCAGGCTGCGCTTGCATTGCTTGTCATCCCACCCCGGCCACCCAGTTAGGGGTTAGGGTTAATTGATTGCTTTTCTCATACGCCGATGCTTCTGCCTGTAACAAAGTTACCACCTCAAAAACTTTCCAGTTTCGAATTGGGGCCCTCACTGCCGAAGATCCGGTAAGGGCCGAGGCTACCCAAGCCTCGAAGCGTGGCTTGAACAAAGGAAAAAAACCAACTCATGCACTTGCTGGTTTTGAGCGAGCTTGGCCGGCCTGTGCCGAAGGCCCGAAAAGGGCCGAGGCTACCCCTTTGCACAACCTCAATCCTAAGTCCTAACCCTAAATCCCAACAACTGGGATGGGTGCCAGGACTTGCTTGGAACCATAATAAAAATGCGATTTGTTGATACAAAGTGTTCTGCACTGTTGCCTACGAGGGGTAGCTTTATTTAGAGCAACGAATTTTGCTTTTAACCTGCCCGGCTGTTTTTTGAGCCCCCCCCCCCCCTCCCCCGCCCTCCCCCGGCGTGCAAACAAGCTCACTTGTGCTATTTTCGACTTTTGCCTGCGTATGGTGTTGAGCAAAGTGCGTTCCGTCCTTTTGAAGCCAAAAATCGCTTTGCCAGAAACGTGCGTTCAACACTTGATCCACTTTTCACCCTGACATTTACATTCGGAGAAGCCGTAGAAAAGCAAGTCTTTGCCTTGCGAGAGAAAAAGCTCATGAGCCAAAATAGCCACGTACAAAGGCACTGCAGATGGCACGAGCGAACCAGCGTGTGTGCTCGCGCTCCCGCACCCCTCCAATTTCTCCACCGGTCTCTTCTAGCCTTTCCAGGTCGTCGCCAGGGGAGATGCATTGTTCAACAGACTAGGAAGGCCACAAGATCTGGCGCCGACCATGACAATGTGAATGCAATCAGTTGTCAGAGAGGGCTTGGTGTGTAACAGGCATTGGAAGCGCACCCCATATCCCTGCACAAAGCCAAATGCACTGGTGTAACCTGGCGCAGCGAGCAGAGGCAGCGATGATCAGAGATATCTGCAGCGGAAAAGGAACCTGCCGTACCAAAAGGGCCGGCCAGCTAGCACACTGGTTGGCAATGTGGCATTGCAAGCTGCAGACGCCCTTGTAAAATTCTGACTAGAGCACATCACACGCATTCCTCAACAGGCCACAGGAAAGAGTCCACCGAAGAGGCAGGAGTCGAGCAACCATGGCCAGTTGCTAAGCAGCGTCCGCGCGAGCCCTGTTCGAAACCTGTTGGAGGCTTTGGGGTGCCGGGTCAACCCGAGCACCCCTCGCGGCGAGCTGCTGCACCCCGCGCAACAGCTATCCCCTCCCTACAAAACTAACTGGATTCAATGTCACAACTTCTGACAACCTTAGGAACCTTTCAGGACCTGCAGCAACCTTTTTGCACAGACCGGGGTTGCGCCAACCTGGCTGCAAAGGAGTTGGCTGTGGCGACCACTGTCACTACATGGCTTGCACGCGCACACCAACACCCGGCAACTATGTGCCTTGTTCCTAGGCCTTGGATGTGCACGGGCCAGGCCTGGAGGCAGGCCTGGGCGGCCTGGATTTCGAGCTCCCGCGCACTCACACACAGCTTCAGTGATTCCACGACACCGGGGCAGAAAGAGGACCCAGGGCGCCGTGATGGGGCTACCGGACTGTCAAGGGCCTTCTTCATGGCCGTGAAAACTGTGGAACAGTCTTCAGGTCCGACGTAGCCCATTCTGCCCCAGAACAACCTCGCACTGAGGTTTTGCCTGGTTCCTTGGCGAAGAAGACTGCCCTTGCAGAACCTTCTTCCAAGTGTTCGGGTTCTGTCGCTGGACGGAAGCAACCTCACCTAGTTTAGGGTTTAGGGCTCAGTTGACTTTCGCTCCGCACGACCTCCTGTCCCAGGTTGCAGCACATGAGCCCTCGAGCAGGATTAGGGCTTGGAGACTGGGACTTTAGGGGGCTTTTAGGGCTTATTCACGCCTGTGAAGTTTCGGGTCCTGCACCACAAAAAAAGGCAAACCCCATGCGGGTGCTTTCTGTGAATTGGGGGTCTCTCGCTTTTTTTTGCGTTGGAGCGGGAGGGGGGGGACCCCTTCATAATGACTCCGATTATGCAAACGGCACCTTTAAGGGGAGCCGACTTCAGTAACCGAGGCGCTGCTTCAGGATCGCGTGGAAGCGGTCCTTGTTGATGACCTGGCCGCACGAACTTTGGTTAAGGGGGTCGTGGTTGGGCCCTGTTCGAACCCAAGGACCAAGAAGTTGACGTTTTGAAGGAAAGACATACCGTAACATGGCCAGAAAAACACGCTGGAAACCGAATCTCTTGAAGCTTCTCTACCATGATGTCCGCTGGGCCCTCGACCCTTACCCTGCTGCAGAGACCACTGCTGGACACGAGGCACGGGGGTGGCATCTGTGTCTGTGTGTGATCGTACTCGAACTCACCGCTGTATAAGGGAAGTTTTCCAGGCAAAGGCCAGGTGCTGCCCAAGCGGCACGGGTGTCGCAGAAGTTCAGCGCACGGATCGTCGCCTGAACGTCATCAAGAAGACTTCGGCAAGCACCATGCTGTCGACTCGAGTCAAAACGATATCCCTAAACCCTAAACCCTAAACCCTAAACCCTAAACCCTAACACTCTTACAAGAGCTAGACTGATCGGTCGGTCCAGGCCCACATAGGGGGTTTCCGAAAATGGGGGATGCCCTTCTTGCGGGGTGCTTTAATGGGTTTTTTATGTATTCCATTTTGGGGGGCTAAAAGGGGCTACCCCTAATTTGGGAAATACTCATATAACCCCTAAACCCCAAACCCTAAACCCTAAACCCTAAACCCCAAACCCGAAACCCTAAACCCTAAACCCTAAACGTTCGGTCCAAGCCCACATGTACAATTCGCTGCCAGGTGCAGCTTCGCAGCACTCCGTCGCGCGAAGCCGTTCGAGAGATGGCTGAACAGCGCCTGTGGCTTCGGTCCACACATGGGCTGTTCTAAACCCTAAACCCTAACCCCTAAACCCTAAACCCTAAACCCTAAACCCTTTGAAAGGGAGGGGGTGCTGGGAAAAGAGTCCCTATAACGGGGTATCCTATAAAACGGAAATTACCACGCGCAAGCAAGGCTCTGCTGACAGTGGCTCAGAAAGCCCAACACCCCCCTGAATTCAGCACATCAATTAAATCAATTACAATTAAATTAAACTAATAAAATTAGTGAAATTAATTTAAATCCAATTTTCGAACACCTTTGACTTACATCAAGTTTGGGAACCCAATACGAATCTAGGCAGACAATCCTCCACTGCCATCTTGGGGTTCCGGGGCAGAGGCCGCGGCATTCCGATGCGAGTAAAAAAAGCAAATAGGGTTTAGAGTTTACGGTTGAGGGCTCAGGGTTGCTATACTGAACTTGGAACCCTGGCAAAAATTGTACTGTTAGCTGTTTCTTAGGAATTAAAGTGCCAAAACAAAACAATTTACTTCCAAGTACCCCTAAGGTTGCAGCAGGGTGGCCATGTGGGTTTAGGGCTTAGGGTTTGGGGTTTAGGGTTTGGGGTTTAGGGATTGGGGTTTAGGGTTTAGGGTTTAGGGTTTAGGGTTTAGGGTTTAGGGTTTAGGGTTTAGGGTTTAGGGTTTAGGGTTTAGGGTTTAGGGTTTAGGGAAAGTTGGGGCCCTTCCAGGGCTTGGTGTTACAAGGGCTTTACAGTCCTTAATTGGGATTCTAGTACCCCCCTAGTCTAATCCCTTTTTAAGGACTGTTAGTAAAATGGGGAACATCCCTTGCTGAGGCTTCAATCCAAAGCGTAAGTACAAGCGGGAAAATTCCAAGGTTTGGGATTTAAGGTAAGCTTTGTTGACACACCTGGTACCCTGCATCTTTCTCCTTCAACTATGAGAGGTCCATACCCAAAGCCATGACGACCAACTACAACCCTCAACCCTCAAGACCAGGATGAAATAGAAATCGTATGTGATAGCAGCAGTACGAGCTTACAGAGTCTTTTGTCCCACACAAAGCCCGTTGATCCGAACTCTCCCTGGAGGCCAACTGTTCGATTTAGGGTTTAGGGTTTAGGGTTTAGGGTTTAGGGTTTAGGGTTTAGGGTTTAGGGTTTAGGGTTTAGGGTTTAGGGTTTAGGGTTTAGGGTTTAGGGTTTAGGAACAAGGGCTCCAAGGATGCTCCAACTGCCTTAAAAAGGCCTCATCGGCCAGAAGAGGCCCCAAACACCCCCAAAAAGGTCAAAAATCAAGAGTTTAGGGTTTAGGGTGTAGGGTTTAGGGTTTAGGGTTTAGGGTTTAGGGTTTAGGGTTTAGGGTTTAGGGTTTAGGGTTTAGGGTTTAGGGTTTAGGGTTTAGGGTTTAGGGTTTAGGGTTTAGGGTTTAGGGTTTAGGGTTTAGGGTTTAGGGTTAGGTTTAGGGTTTAGGGTTTAGGGTTTAGGGTTTAGGGTTTAGGGTTTAGGGTTTAGGGTTTAGGGTTTAGGGTTTAGGGTTTAGGGTTTAGGGTTTAGGGTTTACCCGCCAAAACTTTCGCCCAAAACCCGCCCTTCAAGACTTTCGACCAAGACTTTCGGCCAAAACCCGCCCAAAACTCCGGACAACGAACCCTACGCCAATTCTGTAAACCCTAAACCCTGAACCCTCAACCCCAAAACCATGTCGCCAAGGCACCATTTCGCCAAAGACCGTGCCCTCCTGCGGATCAGCGGACTTATAGGGCCCTTCAGGTAGGGGTACTCACCACTACTCCCTAAGCTTCCCTAAGCTTCGTTCCCTAGTACCTACCCCCCAGAACCACCCCTGAAGGACCCCATATATCGGACGCAAGACTTCTGATCAAGGTTTAGGGTTTGGGGTTTACGGTCTAGGGTTTAGGGTCTAGGTTTAGGGTTTAGGGCGAGGAGAAGTGAGTCAGGCTTAGGATTATGCAGTGCAAGTTGGCCACTGAGCCCCTGCCCCATCATGCCTGAAAAGTGCACCCTAAAACCCTAAAACCCTGAAAACCCTCAAAAAACCCAAATACCCTACAAACCCTAAACCCTAAACCCCTAACCCCTGAACCCTAAAACCTGATCCCAAGGGTCCTGAAGCTTGGCTACCCGAACTCGCTCATGGCCCACGAGAATCTCCACTTCGCCAAGCCTCTGCTTCACGTTGGTACGGTCTTTCGGCTTAGGGTTAGGGTTTAGGGTTTAGGGTTTAGGGTTTAGGGTTTAGGGTTTAGGGTTTAGGGTTTAGGGTTTAGGGTTTAGGGTTTAGGGTTTAGGCTTAGGGCTTAGGGCTTAGGGCTTAGGGCTTAGGGCTTAGGGCTTAGGGCTTAGGGCTTAGGGATTAGGGCTTAGGGCTTAGGGCTTAGGGCTTAGGGCTTAGGGCTTAGGGCCTAGCTTAGGGCTTAGGGCTTAGGGCTTAGGGCTTAGGGCTTAGGGCTTAGGGCTTAGGGCTTAGGGCTTAGGGCTTAGGGCTTAGGGCTTAGGGTTTTAGGGTGTAGGGTGTAGGGTTTAGGGTTTAGGGGGTTAGAGGATTAGGGGATTAGGGGATTAGGGTTGAGGGCTTAGGAGGAACCCAACACTTCTCTACACTCCCAGAACCCCACACCCTTTTTTGTATGCTCTAACCGTCTGCACCCTAACACCCCAAAAAAATTGAAGTATAAGCCCTACCAAAACATTAGAACTTCAAAGCACGAGGCCAAAAACCTAAACCTTTGCGGGTTTAAGGGCTTGGGGGTTTAAGGGTTTAAGGGTTGAGGGCTTTGGGGTCTAAGGGTTTGGGGTTCTAACGGCTTAGGGATGTTTAGGGTTTAAGGGTCAAGGGGCTAGGGTTTTTTTTGAGGGTTTAAGGCTTAGGGGTTGAAGGGCTTGAAGAGCCTAAGGGTTTTAAGGGGGTTTAAGGGTGTTTTAAAGTGCTTTCAAGGGGTTTTTAAGGGGTTTTAAGGGCTCAAGGTTTCATGGTCTTTGGGGGTGCCGGCTCTAGGTTCCTGAGACCGGCTTCCTGACTTAGGGTTCAGGGTTTAGGGATTTAGGGATTTAGGATTTAAAGTCTAGGGTTTAGGGATTTAGGGTTTAGGGTCTAGGGTTTAGGGATTTAGGGTTTAGGGATTTAGGGTCTAGGGTCTAGGGTCTATAGGGTGCAGGGTTTAGGGCTTAGGGTTTAGGGTTCAGGGTTTAGGGTTTAGGGTTGCAGAACTTGGAACTTCTAGCAAAACATTACAATGCTGGCTGTTTCTTAGGGATGCAAGTGCCCAAGAATTTTAAGTTTAGCTGTGTCTTAGACATTAAAGGTGCCTAAAAAATAACCCTAAACCCCAAACCCTAAACCCTAAACCCTAGTACTCCCAAGAATCCCTGAGCTGAGGGCGGAACATGAGGTAGTACATCTTCTCGGCATGCTCGCCCTGGCCACGCGATTTTGCAAAGGCCGAAGTCCCCCATGTAGCGTTTAGGGTTTAGGGTTTAGGGTTTAGGGTTTAGGGTTTAGGGTTTAGGGTTTAGGGTTTAGGGTTTAGGGCTTAGGGCTTAGGGCTTAGGGCTTAGGGCTTAGGGCTTAGGGCTTAGGGCTTAGGGCTTAGGGTTTAGGGGGTTTTGGGGCTTTCGAGCTTTTAGGGGTTTAGGGTTTAGAGTTTTGGGTTTTGGGGGCTTTTGAGATTTGGGGCTTTTGGGCTTTTGGGGTTTAGGGTTTGGGGTTGAGGGATCTAGAGGTTGGGGCTCAGGATTTCGGAGCTCCAGACGTCTGTCGCTGATAGAGCTCCTTCAACGAGCTGCGACGGCAAAACCAGATCAACTTCGCAGAAGGTTGGCAACCCTTGAATCCCGCCTAAACTCCAAACCTTTAACCCTAAACCCTACATTAGTGTTTAGGGTTTGGGATTTAGGGTCCAGGTTTAGGGTCTAGGGCTTAAGGTTTAGGGTTTAGGGTTTACGCTGAACCCTGAGCGGCAGAAATTGTGGGATGCAAGGGGCTGGGATTCGGGGAGTAGAGGGGTTTGGAGTTTAAGGTTTGCGCTTAGGGTTGGGACCTAGGTATGCCTAGGCTAGGTTGGGCTGAGGGTTTGGGGTTTCGGGTCTGAGGTTTCGGGTTCGGGTTTAGGGCTTGGGGTTTGGGGTTTAGGGTTGAGTCATGAGTGCCCTGCCTCTTCGATGATAACGTCCTTGCAAGGCCAACTGCTGTGAGAGGAGAAAAAAACTTGCCCAGAGACTCCAAAACCCCTTAATTCAGCAATGTACCTTAAATTACAGTAGGAACCCTAATATGATTTAAGGTATATTCCTTTATTAAGGGGTTTTGGAGTCTCTGGGTGGGTCGCACCGTCGGAGTCTCAAAGCTGGACCCTACACCCTTGCTAAGCACGCCAAGCTGGCATGGCCAAGCCTTACAACCCTAAACCCTAAACCCTAAACCCTAAACCCTAAAGCCCCGAACCCTAAACCACGAACCTGCAATGGCATTGCTTCCCAAGCGGCGTTGGTCGTAAACAGCTCAACCACAAGATGCTTGATAAGCCTCGGCAATGCCGGAGTCCGCGCGACAAACCCTAGACCTTGGGGCTGGGGGCTTCGGGTTTAGGGTTTAGGGTTTAGGGTTTAGGGTTTAGGGTTTAGGGTTTAGGGTTTAGGGTTTAGGGTTCAGAGTTTAGGGTTTAGGGTTTAGGGTTTAGGGCTTAGGGCTTAGGGCTTAGGGCTCAGGGCCTGCAACTCCGCAGCGAGCAATTCAAAAAAAAAAAACATGACTGGCTCCTACGTCGCGCAGGCTGAAAGCCCCAAAACCAGACTTGGAGGTTCCATGGCGATATTTGTACTTACAACTACCCGAAACCCTAGGCCCTAAACCTGAAATTGATGTTAAGCTTTTCTGGGGCACTGATACCCTAAACACCCTAAATCCTAAACCCTTCAGATACCACTACCCGTAGCTGCCAGCAACCTTCTGGCAAGCTCTGCATACCCAAAGACTGTCAGGGTTAGAGCTTCACTTGGTCAAGGGCCCTACAACCCCAAAATCCTAAGACCCCAAACCGGTTTAGGCGTTAGCGGGGAAAGGCTTAGGGGTTAGGAAACCTAAAACCCCAAAACTCGAACACCCTAACACCCTAAAACCGTAAGACCCTAACATCCTAGCAAGCCTAAAACCCTAAAAACCTAAAAACCCTAAAACCCTAAAACCCCAAAACCCATAAAACCGTAAAACCCTAACACCCTCAACCCGGCTGAGCATGCGTCGTGGTCAGGAAGGCATCGTCGCACTCAGCGAAAAAGGGGCTCTTCCGTAGCTTCTCCTTGCACCCCGAGGCTCAAAGGCAACTGAAGCTTGCTTTAGGGTTTTGGGTTTAGGGTTTAGGGTTTAGGGTTTAGGGTTTAGGGTTTAGGGTCTAGGGTCTAGGGTTTAGGGTTTAGGGTTTAGGGTTTAGGGTTTAGGGTTTAGGGTTTAGGGTTTAAGGTTTCAGAAACATGTTAAAATCAAAAAACTAAACCCTAAAGCCCAAAACCCTAAACCCTAAACCCTAAACCCTGAACCCTGAACCCTAAACCCTAAACCCTAAACCCTAAACCAAGGCTGCAGACAAGCCACGTGGCTCAGCGTGCCCGCGGTGACGGAGGTGGAGGCGAGGAAGCGGGACATGGGGGGCCTCGCCATCGCCGCAAAGACAAAGAGGGCTTGGGGTCGAGGGTTTAGGGTTTCGGGCTTAGGGCTTAGGGTTTAGGGTTTAGGATTTAGGGTTTAGGATTTAGGGTTTAGGGTTTAGGGTTTAGGGTCTCGCGTTTATCAGGGACTCTGGGGGCAGCACCAGGCTCCTGTATCGGGCAGGGGTGGGGGGGGAATTCTTGGCTGCACTTAGGAGGGTAGCTATGAATTAAAGTCTTAGCTGCCTTTCTGGGGAAGCCCAATAGACCCAAAAAGGCGAAAGATCTAAAGTTACAGTAAAGCACCACAAAGAATTGAATCCGACAACTTAGTTGGCCGAATGGGGCTACTTTAGGGGCCTTAATACTGGGTTTTTGGGGGGTTAGTACAGTTAACGATAAGGGGCCATAAGGGAATGCTATGAGTAATTCTTCCGACCCCTTTTGTAGACAGAAACCCAAACCCAAGCCCCAGACCCTGGGCACGATATTTTCAGCTTCAGGGACCCTAAACCCTAAACCCTGAACCCTAAACCCTAAACCCTTTTGCCTCACTGAGTGCCCTTTGCCGGCCCGGATCCGGCGCAAGTCAAGCAGGCATGCACTGCCCTAGCTGTAACCCCCACACCTCAACATTGAGCACTTAACCCTAAACCCTGAACCCTAAACCCTAAACCCCAAACCCCAAACCCTAAACCTTGAAGTGCTTGGGGCAGTTCGGGCTGCAGCTTCTTTGATCTGGGGGGTGGGTCGAAGGTCTGGGGCTTATGGAGGGTATGTGGGCCGCGCCACCACAAAACAAAGCCCTTGCGAGGCTTGAGACGGAGATTGCTTCCGCGGTGCCGCAATCTTTTTTAGGGTTTAGGGTTTAGGGTTTAGGGTTTCGGGCTTAGGGCTTAGGGCTTAGGGCTTAGGGCTTCGGGCTTGGGGCTTAGGGCTTAGGGTTTAGGGTTTCTGGTTTAGGGTTTAGGGTTTCGGGTTTGGGGTTTGGGGTTTGGGGTTTGGAGTTTGGGGTTTGGGTTGTAGGCGTGTGGGTATGCTAGAAGTAGGTTGGAAGCAGGGAAACTGGAGCATCAGCCCCTTTAAGTACCCCAATAGGGTTGTATAGTTGCGTTCGAAGTACAGGAATCATTGGGTGACGAACTACCCCCCCTACGTCCCCCCCCAAAATGAAGGTCATTATTTAGGGGTAATGACGCCTAATTCAGGCTAAGAACCCCTAAACCCTAAACCCTAAGCCCTAAACCCTAAACCCTAAACCCTAAACCCTCTTTTGATCTGCGAAAAGCGCCAAGCAGCAGCTCGCCCGGCTCAAGTCCGCACGACGGTCCCTCTTACAGCAAACTCCAACAAGTTGGAACACCCTCATCCCCCCTGCCGTTTGGGGTTTAGGGTTTAGGGTTTAGGGTTTAGGGTTTAGGGTTTAGGGTTTAGGGTTTAGGGTTTAGGGTTTAGGGTTTAGGGTTTCGGGTTTAGGGTTTAGGGTTTAGGGTTTAGGGTTTAGACTAAAGGGAAATCCCAGCTCGAATCATCCTTAAAGCCATGTTCCAACTCTTCGGAGTTTGCTGTACATAATTTTAAAGCCGCTCAGGGACCCCTTCGCGCATTCGCAGGTGTGCGCTCTTCGCATTTTGGCTACACGACCAGACATCCGGCCATGGCCTCCCGGTGCGCCTCGCTCAGTCGCTGCAAGGCTTGTTTCAGCACCGTTTGGTCCTCTCCAGCAAGGGGTTTAGGGTTAGGGTGTAGGGTTTAGGGTTTAGGGTTTAGGGTTTAGGGTTTAGGGTTTAGGGTTTAGGGTTTAGGGTTTAGGGTTTAGGGTTTAGGGTTTAGGGCTTAGGGTTTAGGGTTTAGGGTTTAGGGTTTAGGGAGACTTTCACGACAGAACCCATAGAATGTGGGCACCACTCAGGGAATACTAAGGGAGCATCAAGGCACCGTGAACGGACCTTTACCTACACTAAGGCTGGTCTTATGAGAGACTCCACTCTTTGCTTCCTGATATTGGGTTTCCAAGGCTTCAAAAGACGATCCTACGGGCGTCCGTAAGAGGGAACTGCAGGAATAGACGTACATAAAGGTCCTATATCCCTGTTATATGGGGAGTTCTCTAACTCAGCGTCACTTTTGGGGTTCCGTATTCTAAGGGTGCCGTACGATATAGGGACCCAAAAGGAGACCCTCGTTTAGAGAACCACCCATGCACCTGCCATATTCCTGGGGGTTTGGGCCTTACGGTACGTAACCAACAAAAAGGTAAACATCACAATATGTCCGACAACGGCTGAGATGATTTCAGGGCCTGCCCTTTGAAGGCTTCTCGTGCTTCTCAGGTTTTCACCCGCCTACTTTGGTACCAGAACCCCAAAAGCCTAAACCCCTAGACCCCTAAACCCCTAGACCCCTAAACCCCTAGACCCCTAAACCCCTAAACCCCCAAACCCCTAAACCCCTAGACCCCTAAACCCCTAGACCCCTAAACCCCTAAACCCCTAGTCCCAAACCCTAGCCCTAAACCCTAAACCCTAACCCCTAGTCCTAAACCCTAGCCCTAAACCCTAAACCCTAAACCCTCAACCCCCCTAATCCCCTGTCCGGCTCACCGAGGCCCGAGGCTTGAAAGCGAAGTTGCAGCAATCGCAGGCCGCGCATCTGGCAGCAAAACGGAGTTTTTTGGGGGGAGATTCCTATCTTAGGGTTTAGGGTTTAGGGTTTAGGGTTTAGGGTTTAGGGTTTAGGGTTTAGGGTTTAGGGTTTAGGGTTTAAGGTGTAGGGTTTAGGGTTTATATAGGGTTTATATAGGGCTTAGGGTTTATATAGGGTTTGGGGTTTGGGGTTTAGGGTTCAGGGTTTAGGGTTTAGGGCAAAAGTGTTTGAGCTTTTTTCGTTGGAGTTTTGTGGGATTCTTTTGGCGGGGGGGGGGGGTTCAGGGTTTGCTGTTTTGGGGTTTAAGGTATCCCCGAAACCCTAGACCCCGACAGTGGGGTCTCAGGGTCTGAGCTAAAAGCACGCCAAGGTCACCGCGGCTTGCGCTTGCTTGAGAGTCTGCGCCACCATGGGTGAGTTGCAGCCGTCACGCTGCCTGCAGCTAAAGCCCTGAAGCCTAAACCCTAAAGCCCCAAAGCCCTAAACCCCAAACCTTAAACCCTAAACCCTAAACCCCAAACCCTAAACCCTAAAGCCTAAAGCCTGAAAGAAAGAACTCATGGAGTGCATGATACGGAGGTTTACGAAAATAAGGGACCCCTAACATAAACCCCAAATAGTAGGATCCCCTTATAGTGAGAAGCCCAACAACCCTAAACCCTAAACCCTAAACCCTAAACCCTAAACCCTAAACCCTAAACCCTAAACCCCCGTACCTGAACGTGCTGAAGGCTTCGCCGTCCACGGCCATGGAAACCAGCTCACCGAACCTTGGCTTGAAGGACTTAGGGTTTAGGGTTTAGGGTTTAGGGTTTAGGGTTTAGGGTTTAGGGTTTAGGGTTTAGGGTTTAGGGTTTAGGGTTTAGGGTTTAGGGTTTAGGGTTTAGAGTTTGGGGTCTGGGGTTTGGGGTTTGGGGTTTGGGGTTTGGGGGGTTTAATTCGGGTTTGGGGCCTAGGGTTTAAGTAGGGTTTAGGGTTTAGGGTTGAGGGCTCAGGGTTTAGGGTTCAGAGTTTACGGCTCAGGATTTAGGATTGAGGGTTTGGGGTTCAGGGCTTAGGGTTTAGGCTCAGTGTTTCGGATTGAGGGTTCAGGGCTTAGGTTAAACCCTAAAAAACCCCATAACTAAACCCTAAACCCCAAACCCTAAACCCTAAAGCCCTAAACACAGCACACCAGGTGGCAGGTTCGAGGCTTCCCGCCAGGTGCTTCGCAGCTGCCGGTGGCTCGACTCCATGCTGGCCATGGCAGCACTGTAGCTCCTGGGTTTGGGTTAGGGTTCAGGGCTTAGGGCTCAGGGCTCAGGGCTTAGGGCTCAGGCCTTAGGCCTTAGGGCTAAGGGCTTAGGGCTGAGGGCTTAGGGCTTAGGGCTTCGGGCTTGGGGCTTAGGGCTTAGGGCTCAGGGCTGAGGGCTGAGGGCTTAAGGCTTAGGGTTTAGGGTTTAGGGTTCAGGGTACTTTGGGCAGCTTATCTTATCAAAAATCTAGGGTCAAGAATGGGATATATGTTGTTAATTGTTGTTTCGGCTCCCTCAATCCCTCTCATCCCCCCAAACCCTCAACCCTCAACCCTAAACCCTAAACCCTAAACCCTAAACCCCAATTTTGAACAAGCAGCATCATCAGGTCGGAGAAGCTCGAAGAGCAAGCCTCAACTGGCAAGTGCTTGGTTTTCGTGTCAATGCAAAGGGTTTAGGGTTTAGGGTTTAGGGTTTAGGGTTTAGGGTTTAGGGTTTAGGGTTTAGGGTTTAGGGTTTAGGGTTTAGGGTTTAGGGTTTAGGGTTTAGGGTTTAGGGTTTAGGGTTTAGGGTTTAGGGTTTGGTTTAGGGTTTAGGGTTTAGGGTTTAGGGTTTAGGGTTTAGGGTTTAGGGTTTAGGGTTTAGGGTTTAGGGTTTAGGGTTTAGGGTTTAGGGTTTAGGGTTTAGGGTTTAGGGTTTAGGGCTTAGGGCTTAGGGCTTAGGGCTTAGGGTTCAGGGTTCAGGGTTCAGGGTTCAGGGTTCAAGACTTGGGGTTTGGGGTTCAGTCGAAGACACTTGGTAGTTTTCGAAGTCTGTGAAAGCATTCTGAAAGCTTCTCGTCTCATCCTCCGCCGCCTCGACATGGGGGGGAGGTTTAGGGTTTAGGGTTTAGGGTTTAGGGTTTAGGGTTTAGGGTTCAGGGTTCAGGGTTCAGGGTTTAGGGTCTAGACTCTAGGGTTGAGTGTTTAGGGTTTTTGGGTTTAGGGTTTCTTGGGACAGACCAAAAGGACCCTGCCTCATGGCCGTTTTGGGGACCGAAGAACGAGCATACTGATCCAGCCTCCCTCAACCCTGGGCCTAGATGACCCTGGATGGGTAGCTCTCGGACTTAGGGCCCTTTTTCGCCCCCGACCCAAAAAAAAACCCAAGAAGGGCCCTCATTCGGAGAACGACCTAGATCCTAAACACTCAACCCTCCATGCCGGACCCGACAAGCCCTGAAACCCGAAGCCTCGGACAGGTCGAACTCCTCAAGGGGCCTGCAACAACCCGTTAACCCTCTCAAGCCCTGAACCCTAAACCCTAAACCCTAAACCCTAAAACCTGAACCCTAAGCCTCCAAGTAAGACCCTCCCAAACCCTCTAAATGACCCTCTACAAACCTCCTAAGCTCCCCCCTCAAATTACCCCGAAGCCTCGACGTACTGGTCCAGCTTGTTGCGCAGCTGCCACCAGACTTGGTCCATGGAGACCAAGATGGAGTGGCGCTCGATGCCCTGCAATTCCATCCTGCGTTCATTGCTTTCAGTTGGGTTGGGGGCTTTAGGGGGGGTTTTAGAAAGCTCGCGGGTCTTTTTGGGGTGGCTTATGTGGCAGCTCAGGGGTTTAGAGCGGGTTCTTAGAGGTTTTGGGGTCCCTCTTCCTGT
This sequence comes from Symbiodinium natans, assembly GCA_905221605.1. NCBI lineage: Eukaryota > Dinophyceae > Suessiales > Symbiodiniaceae > Symbiodinium > Symbiodinium natans. Next base: position 327,067 of record CAJNDS010002114.1, read on the forward strand.
CCATCGATGGATTCTGCGAAGCACGGGCTCGCGAAACCCCTTATTTGGGGTGCAAGTGCTCGACTTCGGGGCCGAAGGCTCCGGAACAAGTGCCCGAAACCCTCAAGCCCGAGACTTCACTAAACCTCGGAAAACGTTCATCCCCAAGTCCTCCCTAAATTCCCAAAACTTTCAGGAACTTAGAGTGAGAATGCTAGAACATGGACACATGGCAAATTGGGAAGGTTCCCACGGACATTTGGTAACTTAACCTCAGTTGCTTAGAAGCAGCCCCTTTAAAACCCAAGCCCCCATGATCCAAGCCATAAACCGTACTAAGCCCAGGAAACGGAAAATCAAAAGACCCCTGAGCTCTAAACCTCGCTAAGGCCTTAAACCCTAAACCCCAAACCCCAAACCCCAAACCCTAAACCCTAAACCCTAAACCCTAAACCCTAAACCCCAAACCCTAAACCCTAAACCCTAAACCTGACTTCGCCCGAAAGCCCTTAAACCCAAAACCTGACTCCCTAGACCTTATTGAAGTCTACAGCCCTAAACCTTGAGCCAAACTCGCCCTAAACCCTAAACCCTAAACCCTAAACCCTAAACCCTAAACCCTAAACCCTAAAAGTACCTGAAAAGAAAAGAAAAAAGAACCTAAGCTCCCTCCTGCTCTCGTCGTCTTCTCATAGGGGGTTTCCCCACTACCCCCCCCCCCCCCCCCCCCCGCCCCCGCCTAGGTTCCCCCCGTAGATAACCTTCATTAGGCTTAATTACCCCTAGATAGCCTTAATTAGGGGGGACCCTAGGGAGGGTAGTAGCCCTAAACCCTAAACCCTAAACCCTCAACGCAGTGTAGAGGGAGGCAGGAGGGGAACCCAAGATCTTTGGGCCCGAGGCGCGAGATCTGGCCAGCGGAACTGAGGTCCTTCGACTCGTGCCTTTCTTGCCTTGCAAAGGGGGGTTTAGGGTTTAGGGTTTGGGGTTTAAGGTTTAGGGTTTGGGGTTTGGGGTTTAGGGTTTGGGGCTTAGGGTTTGGGGTTGGGGGTTTGGGGTTTAGAGCTTAGGGTTGGGGGTTTGGGGTTTAGGGTTTAGGGTTTGGGGTCTAGGGTTTGGGGTTTGGGGTTTAGGGTTTGGGGTTTGGGGTTTAGGGTTTGGGGATTAGCGTTGGGGGTCCGAACCTGACCTACATGGCATTCATGCGCAGACATTCTTTGAGCAGGGCTGCGCGCACCCGGAATGCACCATCCGACTCATGACAGGATCCCATGCAACCCTAAACCCTAAACCGTGTGAAGCTCAAGGCACTGGGTCCTCACGTAGGGAATTCAGGAATTAGGAGACCTAAAGTTCGCGAAAGGAACTCGGTATCGAGGCACACTCGGAGGGAACCCTCAACCCAAAATCCTGGACCCTAAACCCTACAGGGACGGAACCCTGAGTGCTGAACCTGAGCCCTAAACACCTAATCCCCCCTAAACCCTAGACCCGAAACTATGAGCAGGCTCTTTCGAAGGAACCTCACTCGCTCTCAAGTTTCAAGCAAGGCCTATTATAGGGGCCTTAATAATTAGAATAGGGATTTGGGGGTCATTATAGTGTATTTATAAAGGGACCATATAAGCGAATACCATTTGTAACTAGTAATTGTTCCGGCCCCTATAGTACTAAGCCCAAATTGCTCACACTAGTCCTTGCTCGAAAACCCCTAAATCCTTGACCCCCTGGTGATCCTAGCACCCGCTCCTAAAGCACACCCCTCAAGCCCTGATCCTCTGCCACCCTTTAGGGTTTTAGGGTTTTTGGGTTTTAGGGTTTTGGGGTGTTAGGGGCTTCGGGGTCTCGGGGGACAAGTTGCTGGTAGACGCCGAGGAGGTCCAGCTGTACCTGGGCTCTCTTCTGGAGGTGCCTCAAGTCTCCTCGCGGTCCAGGCTTTCGGGCGCGCTTTTTTTGGGGTTTTGGGAGGGGGGGGGAGGGAGGGGCGGGGGGAGGGTTTAGGGTTTAGGGTTGAGGGTTGAGGGTTGAGGGTTGAGGGTTGAGGGTTGAGGGTTGAGGGTTGAGGGTTGAGGGTTGAGGGTTGAGGGTTGAGGGTTGAATGCCAGATTTTTAGGTGGGGTCTATGCCAGGTGTTCGTGTTTGCGCCCCAGCATACCCGAAGCCCTACACCCTGAACCCTGAAATTTCCAGAACTCTTGAACCCTTGAACCCTAAACCCTAAACCCTCTCAAGCCCTACACCCCAAAGCCATAAAGTGGTTTGTGGCCTGAGCGCCAGGGAGGCATTTCCCGTACGTCTTTCATACCCCAAAATAGAATAGAATAACCCACGCAGCCACGCAGTCCGCGGAGCCTGTTTTCCTGGAACCAGTACTGGTCCCATAAAGTAAGTACCCTACACCCCCCCCCCCCTAGTTGGGTACCCCCTGTTGGGTACCCCCAGGGGCCTCAGGAGAGGAGGAACCGGACAGGAAGGAGGGCTCAGGCCGGCTCAGGCATGGGCCTCGGCCCCCTGACCCCTCTGGAGCCCTGACTTGATCTTGGACCCTCAACCCTCAACCCTAAACCCTAAACCCTAAACCCTAAACCCTAAACCTCTCGCCTTTGTGCTGGTTGCCCAGCCCCATCTGGGCCTGCCGCCTCTGCCTGTGGCCTTTTTTGTGAACCTGAATCAGGCTGGCGACCACCGTGACGGAGTGAAGCAGGTTTACGGAAAGTGAGCAGTTGGCTTGAGTTTAGGCCTAAAACCCTAAAAGGAATAGATTTGGGTGGCTTTGCCGCTTCGGACGGCGTGGGGTGGGAGAAACATGTTAGATGGCCTTCCGCAATCGGGCCAAAGCTGCTCTTCGCGCCTCACGAAGCTTTCGAGCTTGTTCGAAACCTAACCTTCACAGCATCTACGCCCTATCACAGCAGACCCTAAACCCTAAACCCTAAACCCGAAACCCTAAACCCTAAGCCCTATTGTCGGAAACCCCCCAACGGGAGGCCTGCAATCTGCCGGAAGACCACGTCGGACCTCTTGGTTCCTGCAGCCGCGCCCTGCAGCGACACGTGCAAGTCGTCCAGCCTGTGCTGTTCCGCCCGAAACCCTAAACCCTAAACCCTAAACCCGAAACCCTAAACCCTAAACCCTGATGCACATGCTACATTTTTGAATGGGGTGGGAATTCTACTTTTCGGTGGGCCAGAGGGTCCCGGTCCAAGACCTCTTTCCATTACGGGAGGTTTTCGGGCTGATGTGTGTAAACAAAGCCATATAGGGGGTCCGATGAAAACAGATTTAGGGTGACATTTATAAAATTTGGCTGGCCCGAAAGCTGAAATTTTACTGCAGGTTGCTTAAAAGTTCAAAAGGCTGCCTCTAAGGCTTGAGATAAGAATTCCTTAGCTTAAGACTTTATCCTTCGCACCCCCTCCTCTTGTTTCCACCCTCAAAACCCCGGAAATTAAGACAAACTCTGGGGGGGGGGGGGGCGTTTAGACATGTATTTAGGGGTTTAGGGGTCTAGGGATTTGGGGGTTTGGGGGCTGAGGGGCCCTAAACCCTAAACCCTCAGCCCTAAACCCTAAACCCTAAACCCTAAACCCTAAACCCTAAACCCTAAACCCCAAACCCAAACCCTAAAACCAAACCCCAACCCTAAACCCTAAACCCCAAACCCTGGTTTGTGCCCAACTGCCCCGGCGGCCTCTGCACGAAAGCCAAGGCCTCGGAATTGTTGGCCTGCTGACCGGGCTGGCCCCCGGAGGGGGGAGGGGGGTTAGGGTTTAGGTTTAGGGTTTAGGGTTAGGGTTTAGGGTTTAGGGTTTAGGGTTTAGGGTTTAGGGTTTAGGGTTTAGGGTTTAGGGTTTAGGGTTTAGGGTTTAGGGTTTAGGGTTTAGGGTTTAGGGTTTAGGGTCTAGGGCTTAGGGCTTAGGGTTTAGGGTTTAGGGTTTAGGGTTTAGGGTTTAATTAGGGTTGAGGGTTTCACCCTAACCCTAAACGCCTAAACCCTAAAACCCTAAACCCTAAACGCCCAAACCCCGACCTTGCGAAACACTAAACCCACTGAAGGAAAGTATAAAACTCTCCCAAGGGCCGCCCGAGTGACCCAAGTCCGGGCTCTGGAGGAACTGCAGCAACGCATCCTCGGAGGGGTGGAGTGTTTAGGATTTAGGGTTTGGGGTTTAGGGTTTAGGGCTTAGGGTTTAGGGCTTAGGGATTAGGGTTTAGGGTTTAGGGCTTCGGGCTTAGGGTTTAGAGCTTGCAACTTAGGGTTTAGGGTTCAGAGCTTGGGGCTTAGGGTTGAGGGCTTGAGGCTCAGGGTGCAGGGCCTTTAGAATTGAAAGGGGGGGTAGGGAGGAGTGGATTGACGGATAACGGTTTGGATTTACCCCTAAACCCTAAACCCTAAACCCTAAACCCTAAACCCTAGGGGACTGGGGCTCAGGGTTTGGGCCCCCCCCCCCCCCCCCTCCCCAAAACAAAAGGGGGCGCCTGTACCACGGCCTTCGTCCGCGGGCTGGCGTAGAGGGCGCCGGCCGCCTGAGCCATGGCCCTCACCTCCTGAATTCTTCGTGGGCTGTCAGACATTAGCGTTGCGGGTGTTGGGGTTTAGGGTTTAGGGTTTAGGGTTTAGTGTTCAGGGTTTAGGGTTTAGGGCTTCTGAAGCAACACGAGTTAGGGATGGGAAGGATACTACAACTTCTGAGCCACCCTGAGACCTGGATGCATGCCATCCCAAAACCCTAAACCTTGTATTCCCGCAACAATACACCTGACCCTTAAGCCCCAAACCCCAAACCTCCTAAAGCCACGCAATTAGGGTTTAGGGTTTAGGGTTTAGGGCTTAGGCTTTAGGGACTGCTCTCCTGCATCATCCTCCCAGAGGTTTCCTGGATTAAGCTCCCGTCGCCGGGCTGCGTTTGCTTCGCGATCACCTGGCAGGTTGAGGGCTTAAACCCTATAAACCCTGTATACCCTATAAACCCTATAAACCCTAAAATCCCTAAAAACCCTAGAACTGCTTCAGGAAAACACAGGAAGGTCGTGGAACCGAGCCGGAACCGCTGAACCGACCCCGAACCGCTGGAGAACTCATTTATGAAATCAAGAGAGAGAAGTCGGCTTTCGATCAAAGCCGAAGCTTTGAGCGCTTGCTGGAAACTGCAGGGTTTTGAGGCCTAAGCTGGAGACTGCAGGGCCTGGAGCCCTAATTACACCAGAGACCGCAGGGGCCTCTACAGGATGCAACTAACAAGAAAAGGAGGGGCCCGCCCCGGGGGGATTGAATCCATCGACCCGGAGGGGGGGCTATCAAATCGGAGGTCAGCGTTCAAGGCTCAAATTCACAACATCGAGCGATTCAGGCCTGAACAAGTGTTTAGGGTTTGGTGTCAGGGTTTGGGGGGGTCAAGGCGACCGCAAAATGCACACGGGACCTAGACGAGGCTTGACGATCAAAATCGTGGCCCGCGAAACCCGCGGCCGCGCCCGCGCCAAGGCCAAATCACAATTTTGATCTAAAATAAGCGGCGCACCTACTTCCGTGCAGATCTTGGGGGGGGGGGGGGGGGGGGTAGTATGTTACTAGTGCAGGCTATGAGCGGTTAGAACAGTAGGATACCGGTAGTCATAACGAGCCTAAACCCTGAATCCAGAAAAAAGACATTGAAGCCGTACGAGCTTAGGCCTCTAGAGTGGGGGGTTTAGGGTTTGTGGCTTAGGTATGCTCGCGACCCGCAAAAACCCTTTATGTTCAGGGTTTAAGGCTTAGGGTAGGGTTAGACAACTAGGGTTTAGGGTTTAGGCTCCCCAAGCCCTAAACTGGGATGGCCCTCAAAACCGTGTCACAAATACTCTTAAACATGATCCTCTTCAACCCAATAAGGGAACATGCAACATGTCCCAAGGGCCTACTAGCTAGTAGCCCTAGATCTTGATAAACCCTAAACCCTAAACCCTAAACCCTACACCCTGAACCCTGAACCCTAAACCCTAAATCCCTTTTAGAGAACTCACCATGAGGCGGCGCCGGCGCGCCTTCAGGAGGTTCGTGCTCACCTCCTGCGAGTGATCGATCTTCTCGGCCAGCCAATCGGTCTGGATCGTGGCTGTGTCCACCTGCGCCCCTGCATCCCTAAAACCCTAGTAAAACCCCTAAAACCCTAGTAAAACCCCACCCCAAAAAAACCCTAGAGACCCTAAACCAGCAAAAGCCCTAAAAGCGCTATGACCCGAAACCACTAAAACCCGAACACCCACTTTCAAACCCCAAAAAAACATCTAAAACGCCACCAAACACCTAGTAGAAGGCCAAAACCCTAAACGACGAAGAAGCCTACGTCCCGGAACCGTAAAAACCCGACCATACAAGAACCTCAGACTTGGTTCCTAGGGACCATTTCTGGGGGCATTCGAGCTGATATAACTAGGTTGCCCAGTAACCTAGGATTAAAAAGGGTGCCCTTTTTTGCTTAAAGGGGTTTATCGGGGAACCTAGAGCCCCCAAAAAGGGAATAAGGGCACTACGGGGCATCCTAGATAAGAACCTCAAACCTGAGCAGTTGCAGTTGGTTCCTAGGAACCCTTCTGGGGGGGGGGTCGAGGCACTTGATACAAGACACACCAAGGTGCAGGGTTTAGGGCTCAGAGTTGTTCATGGCCGAAAACCTGAAACCCTCAACCCCTAAACCCCTAAACCCCTAAACCCTAAACCCTAAACCCTAAACCCTAAACCCTAAACCCTGAACCCTAAACCCTGAACCCTAAACCCTAAACAGCCCTAAATCCCGCCCACCTGCCACTGAGCCAGCTGCTTCATGTTGGAATGTGTCTTTCGCGTAGCAGTCTCAAGATTCCTTCGAGGTTTAGGGGTTTAGGGTTTAGGGTTTAGGGTTTAGGGTTTAGAGTTCAAAGGCCTTTGGGGTTTACTAAACCATGGTTGCGGTAGTATTAAAAATACAACTTCTACTTCCTTATTGAGTTTAAGTACCCTTCAAAATGTAAAATGTTACCCCACTATGACAAAGTTGAGGAGCTTCGGTCACCGCGGGTAAGGTTTAGGGCTTCGGCCGTAGATGGGGTCTGGGGTTCTAGTGTCCTGGGGTTCTAGGGTCCTTGGATTTTGGGGTTCCAGGGCTCGAGAAACCCTAAACCCTAAACCCTAAACCCTAAACCCTAAACCCTAAACCCTAAAACCCTAAAACCCTAAAACCCTAAAACCCTAAAACCCTAAAACCCTCAAACCCTAAACCCTAAACCCTAAACCCTAAACCCTAAACCCTAAACCCTAAACCCTAAACCCTAAACCCTAAACCTTCATCTTCGGGCCCCAGGGTCCGGATGATGGCCCGGTCCCCGCGGATGACGGCATCCCGGGTGCAGTGGAGGTCGCAGAAGAGCCGGGGGAAGCCCACCATGCCGGAGTGGCAGGCATCGTAGCCTTTCAGGGGGGTTTAGGGTTTAGGGTTTAGGGTTTAGGGTTTAGGGTTTAGGGTTTAGGGTTTAGGGTTTAGGGTTTAGGGTTTAGGGTTTAGGGTTTAGGGTTTAGGGTTTAGGGTTTAGGGCAGGCGTCGTAGCCTTTTAGGGGCTTTAGGGGTTGAGGGGTTTTAGGGTTTAGGGGTTGAGGGTTTGGGGTTTAGGGTTTAGAAGCGTCGTGGCCGTTCAGGGGTTGAGGGGTTGAGGGGTTTAGGGGTTTAGTGGTTTAGGGTTTCGGGTTTAGGGTTTAGGGTTTAGGGTTTGGGGTTTGGGGTTTCGGGTTTCGGGTTTAGGGTTTAGGGTTTAGGGTTGAGGGTTGAGGGTTTAGGGTTTAGGGTTTAGGGTTTAGGGCTCGAGCCTTCTTGCTCCACACCCATCTCCCACTTCGCCGCTTTGAAGGCACGGACGGCATCTATTTGATCCTCGGTCCCCACAGAAGCTTGTACTTGGAGGTTCATGGTACGTATAGGGTTTAGGGTTTAGGGTTGAGGGTTTAGGGTTTAGGGTTTAGGGCTTAGGACTACCTTTTCAGGCTTAGCTGGCCAACAGAGGAGATCCCAGCCCTGAAAAGGAGGTGCGGCTGCCTGAACCCTACAGCCGAAACACAACAAAAGCACGCACAACCCTACGCAAAAAAGAAAACAAAAAAAGGATGCTATGCCACAAAACTCGAAACCCTTTCAAAACATCCTGGGGCTTTTAGGATTTTAGGGCTTAGGGCATAAGACCCCCAAAGCCCCTAAAAAGTGTTTATAGGGTTTAGGGCTTAGCGTTTAACCCTAAACCCTAAACCCTAAACCCTAAACCCTAAACCCTAAACCCTAAACCCTAAACCCTAAACCCTAAACCCTAAACCCTAAACCCTAAACCCTAAACCCTAAACCCTAAACCCTAAACCCTAAACCCTAAACCCAGGCCCAGGGCTCCCAGACGAACTCGTGGAGAGCTTCGCAGGCATCCCCGACGTCGATCTCAATGCCCATGCCCATCGGGGCGACCTCGCCGCTCCTTCGGTTCGGTGGGCGGGTTTTAGGGGTTTAGGGTTTAGGGTTTAGGGTTTAGGGTTTAGGGTTTAGGGTTTAGGGTTTAGGGTTTGGGGTTTAGGGTTTAGGGTTTAGGGTGTTTAGGGTGTTTAGGGTGTTTAGGGTGTTTAGGGTGTTTAGGGTGTTTAGGGTGTTTAGGGTGTTTAGGGTGTTTAGGGTGTTTAGGGTGTTTAAGGTGTTTAGGGTTTAGGGTTTAGACCTGCGTGCGAAGAAGCAGCACTAGACAGAGGGCCTGTAGGGTTAAGGCTTCGGATTTAGGGTGCAGGGTCTTGGTGCTTGGACCTGCCCGAAAACCCTAAACCCTAAACCCTAAACCCTAAACCGAAAGCTCCCCACATCATCCGAGCAGCGGCATCATCTGGCAGTAGAGGTTCATCTCCATCTTCTGGAAGTGCTCCACGAAGTCGCGGGTGGCAACTCAGGCGAGCCCACATCAAGATCCGACCACAAAAATCATCCCTCAACCCTGGACCCTAACCCTAAACCCTAAACCCCAAACCCGACACCCTTAACCCTAAACCCTAAACCCCTAGAACCCTCCAAATGCGAGCAAGAGGAGCTTCGCATGTTAGCCTTGGCGACGTAGTACTCTCGCTCGATGTCCCCCGTGAGGCACTTGGCCCACTCGTCATAGAGCATGTTCCTCGGCTGGACCCAAGCGCGGCTTAGGGTTTCGGGTTGCGGGTTTAGGGTTTAGGGTTTAGGGTTTAGGGTTTAGGGTTTAGGGTTTAGGGTTTAGGGTTTAGGGTTTAGGGTTTAGGGTTTCGAGTTTAGGGTTTCGGGTTTCGGGTTTCGGGTTTCGGGCTTAGGCACCAAAACAACGTGTTCTGGGTGGGGGTGCTTTGGGAGGGGCGCCTCGGGGAGTCCCAGGTTTAGGGTTCTTAGGGTTTGGGGCATTAGCGGGGTTTTAGGGGTCCAGGGGCTGAGGGTTTTGGGTTCTTAGGGTTTGGGGCATTAGGGGGGTGTTAGGGTCCAGGGGTTGAGGGTTTAGGATTTAGGATTTAGGGTTTAGGGCTTGCTGCTTGGGGCTTTGGGGGGGTTGAGGGCTTTGGCGGCTTTGAGGGCTTTGAGGGCTTAGACTTGAGGCCCGGTCCCGACAGACCCCCGCCCCAAAGCAACTTCGCCCAGCGGCTCGGACGTCTTTGAGCCATCCCCTCCTCCCAGCTCCCCGAAAATGCCTCCTTGCTGCTTCATGACCTCAATGGGGTCCAGCGTCGGAGCTTGAGGTTCAAGGGTTTTGGGGTGCTGGATGTGGGGCATGCATCTCCAGAACCCGAGGCGCGGGTTCGAAGTCCATGAACGAAATATTGAGACACCCCCAAACCCGAAACCCTAAACCCCACCCCCTACCCCACCCGACCCCGCCCCACCCCGCCCCACCCGACCGCACCCCACCCCAACCCCAACCCCAACCCCGCACCTCGCATGGATGGTACTCCGCCATGTCCTTGTCCTTGGTCGCTTCATCCTGAGCTGCTCATGTACTCTACAAGGGTTTGGGGGCTTCGGGCTCTACAGGGGTGTAAGTTTGGGTTTTAGCGTTCAGGGTTCAGGGTTATAGGAGTTTAGGACAATGGTAATGTGTATCCCTAATAAGGTGTCTTGAATTGAGTTGCCATGGTAACAAGAACCTACCTTCCTCCACGTATCTCCCGACTACAGTATGTTAACTCATGCTATCCAGTATACACATCAACCCTGAGGCGTAAACCCCTAAACTCCTAAACCGTTAAACCCCTGAACCCTAAACCCTCAAACCCCCAAACCCCTAATTATGGCATCTTACCATCAAAGCTCAACTGCAGCCCAGAATCGAAATCGATTTTCGAGTCTTCCTTGGTGTCGTGCTGCGGGCTTCGGAGGGTTTGGTAGTGGTGGTTCAGTGCTTTAGAGGGTTTGGGGGGGGGGGGGGGATTGGAAGGTTTGGTGGTTGAGGGGTAGGGTAAAGGGGTTAAGGGGTCAAGGGTTTAGAGTTTAGGGGGTTTGGGGATTGAGGGGTTCGGTCTTCGCTGCACACGCTTCCAAACCTCCCGCCCTCTGGGGGTCTTTCTGCCGCCGAGCTTCTTGGATGGGAAAGCCCTCCGGGTCCTTGTAGCTTTCCTCAGTTTAGGGTTTAGGGTTTAGGGTTTAGGGTTTAGGGTTTAGGGTTTAGGGTTTAGGGTTTAGGGTTTAGGGTTTAGGGTTTAGGGTTCAGGGTTCAGGGTTTAGGGTTTAGGGTTTAGGGTTTAGGGTTCCTCAGTTTTGCCGGTACACCCCTTGAAGATCGAGTTGAGGGTCCAGGCTTTAAGTCTAAACCCAAACCCTTGAGCCCAAAAAAACTCGAAAGCCCAAACCCGCAGATAAGCCCCTACACCCTCCTAAACCCTAAACCCTGAACCCTAAACCCTAAACCCTAAACCCTAAACCCTAAACCCCGGAAAGGTTCCCAAAAAGAGCCGAGATTCCGAGATCTGCGACCAGAGGTCCTTGTAGTCCAGGCACTCAGAGGTGTAGGTGGGCATCTCGGCTTTGAACTCCTCGAGCCTCAGGGTTTGGGGTTTAGGGTTTAGGGTTTGGGGTTTAGGGTTTAGGGTTTAGGGTTTGGGGTTTAGGGTTTAGGGTTTAGGGTTTAGGGCTTAGGGCTTAGGGTTTGGTAAGAGAAGAGGAGGGTCTCCAGGGTTCGGGGGTCTACGGGTTTAGGGCTGAGGGTCTAGGGCTGAGGGCTTGGGGCTTAGGGTCTTGGGATTAGGTTTTGGGGTTTAGGGTTTAGGGTTTAGGGTTTAGGGTTTGGGGACTAAGGTTCGGCCGATGTACACACCAATCCATCTGTCAACCCAAACTCAAACCGATAGCCTACAGCAAAAATGCTGGCATTCGGGGTACCCAAGTACAGGACCCTCATGATAGCTGGCCTTCCTTTGGCTGAAAACCTTGAACCCAAAACACAAGCCCGACATAAACCCTAAACCCAGCCTGCACATTCAGCCCTAGACAACAAACTAAACCCTAAACCTTAACCTCAAGCCCGAAACCACAAAACCCCAACCCCCCAAACGCCCAAACACTAAGAACAAACAAACACAAACCTACAAACCCAAAATCCTAAACCAATCCTAAACCCTAAAACCCCAAACCTCAAACCCAAAACCACAAACCTCAAGCCAAAAACCCCAAACCTCAAACCCAAAACCCAAAACCGAAAACCCAAAAACCCTAATTAAAAGAAAACCTACAAACCTGACCCTAAACCCTATATATGCGCCCGCGTTCCGCGTAATCGACCCCCCCCCCCCCCCCCCCAAATAGTATCCCCCCCAAACCCTGCCCGTTAACCCTAAAAACACCACGGACCACAGGGGGAGAGAGAAACCCTCAACCTAAACCCCAAACCTGAACCCTAAGCCCTAAAACCTAAACCCGCCAATGAACCACAGAGGGGGGAAGGGTAAACCCGAAACCTTAACCGCTTCAACCCTGAACCGCGAACCCAGCACGAACCACAGGGGGGAGAGGGGAAACCATAAACCTACCATTACCCCAAACCTTGAACCAATGGACAAAGGGGGGTCAGAGTGAAAACGCTGAACTCTACAGCCTAACCCTAAACCCTAAACCCATGAACCACAGACCATGAACCACAGGGGAATGGGGGGGGGAACCCCAAAACCCACCATGAACCACAGCGCGGGGTGGGTAGGGTTTAGGGTTTAGGGTTTAGGGTTTAGGGTTTAGGGTTTAGGGTTTAGGGTTTAGGGTTTAGGGTTTAGGGTTTAGGGTTTAGGGTTTAGGGTTTAGGGTTTAGGGTTTAGGGTTTAGGGTTTAGGGTTTAGGGTTTAGTTTTTAGGGTTTAGGGTTTAGGGTTTAGGGTTTAGGGTTTAGGGTTTAGGGTTTAGGGTTTAGGGTTTAGGGTTTAGGGTTTAGGGTTTAGGGTTTAGGGTTTAGGGTTTAGGGTTTAGGGTTTAGGGTTTAGGGTTTAGGGTTTAGGGTTTAGGGTTTAGGGTTTAGGGTTTAGGGTTTAAGGGAAGAAGGGAAGCTCGCTGGTGCTAAAAGCACCCGAGCCGCTCGCTTGCGTTAGCATGTAGTCCCACCCCAACCACCCAAACTATTCTCATTTAGGGTTTAGGGTTCACCCCCCAAACCCCCCTCAAGGGGGGCTTTCTTGCTTTTTGCAGAGAAGAGCAGGGTGGGGCTTCCCGAGCTTTGTGGAGCCTGTCAGTCGTAGGCTTCTTGGAGCTTTCACGGAGTAAAATGGAGCGGTGCCCAAAACCGTCGTTTGCAATACTAAAAAACCAACATTTTCACCACGGTCTGGGCAATTCCTGGATCGCGGGGCTTCATGCAGCCTTAGGGCAGCAAAGCGGTAGGGGGAAGCAGGGGCCTCGGCCGGCCCCTGCTTTCAACCACGAAAACAGTTTGCAAAGGCAAGAGAAGGGTTACAGGCAGGTTTGGAGGTCCTCAAGGCGTGCCTAGAATCTGAACCAGAAGGGCACAGCAGCGCAGAAGATCACAGAGTCAGAGAGGCGCTAGAAAGGTCGCAGGGAGGTCAAGAAGACCAGGGAAGGCTGGGGTCAAGGGGTCGTAGAAATAGTTTTCGGAGAACCCCCCCTTGCCTCAAATTCCGACCCCCCCAAGTTTGCCTCCAAAAACTCCCCAAATGAGGGGCAGGCACCCCAGGCTCCGCCCGGGTCCCAGTTAAAAATGCGATTTTTTAGTACTGAAACCGACGGTTCTGGGCGGGCTCTCGTTCACCGGCTTCAGGATTTCAAGCTGTTCAATGTTTTTTCAAGGGTTTTTCAGAATTTTTCAGTGTTTTTAAGGTTTTTCAAGGTTTTTCAGAATTTTTCTGTGTTTTTAAGGTTTTTCAATGTTTATCAGGGTGGTTCAGGGTTGAAAGGCCGGTCCTGCGACCTTTTCACAGCCTAGTTTTGGTCAAGGGGGGGTCGTATTTTTCAATTTTAAAGGCAAAATAGTCTTCGGAGGGGTCAGGGTCCGGTGAGTTTTGGGCTTTTTTTTGACGAGGCAAATTGCGCAGCAGCCCCCCTAAACCCGCCAGAAGAGGGGGGGGCCATGGAATCGGCCAGCCCCAGGACCCAGACCCCCCCGGGGGGTACCCCCCGGACACCCCAAAAAAGCAATGGTGGGAGGTTTGGGGTCACCCTAGTGTCTGAGGCGTAGCCAGGCACTGCAGGCCCCGTCTACCGGGAGGCCATGCAAATGGACAGCGGCGCTCTCGGCAGTTTAGGGTTTAGGGTTTAGGGTTTAGGGTTTAGGGTTTAGGGTTTAGGGTTTAGGGTTTAGGGCTTAGGGCTTAGGGTTTAGGGTTTAGGGTTTAGGGTTTAGGGTTTAGGGTTTAGGGTTTAGGGTTTAGGGTTTACCATGGGGGGGGGGGGGGGGTGCGGCTATGCTCACATAAACCCCAAACCCTAAACCCTAAACCCTAAACTGGAAACCCCAAACCCTCTCCGCCCGGTGGCTCCGGCATCTTCGGCATCGTGGGCTTCTTGGGCTTCGGGACTTTCAGGGCCCGGGCCAAGTTGGTCGCGTGGTCCTTCTGCTTTCTATGGGCTCTGGATTTAGGGTTTCGGGTTTAGGGTTTAGGGTTTAGGGTTTAGGGTTTAAGGTTTTGGGTTTAGGGTTTAGGCTTTAGGCTTTAGGGTTTAGGGTTTAGAGGCCCGTTCAAAACCGAGCACAGACCAAAGCCTCTGGCCTGAGGCTGAATGTCTGATGTTTCAAGCTTGTTGAGGTCAATCTGCGGGCAATCTTCCTAAACCCGAAACCCTACACCATAAGAGTCTCCGAAAACATTCTAAACATAGGTTCCTTATCTTCGGAAACCCCTGCCCCTCTAAGGAGGCCTTTCTTTTTTGTTCCGTTTCGGAGGAGGGGGGCTTAAAACCCTGAACCCCAAACAGCAAACCCTAAACTCTAAACCCTAAACCCTAAACCCTCCGTGACCTCCTCCACCGGGGCACCTCCGATCTCCATGTCGAAGTTGCTCATCGGCACTACCTCGAAGTCGCTGCCCGACATCTTCCTCGGTTCGGCAGTTCTTTGTAGGGTTTAGGGTTTAGGGTTTCGGGTTTAGGGTTTAGGGTTTAGGGGTTAGGGCTTAGGGTTTGTGGGGAATTTGGTACCACATGAACATCCCTTAAAGGGCCTTGAAAGAGTGCGTGTGTATGTGTGGGTGTGTGTGTGTGTCTGTGGATATATAGGTAGACAAATCTATACATTCATTTATGCAGATCTTTCGATGTAGAAGTACAAAGATGTAGAGGTGTGTAGATATACATACATAGATATATAGGATGAAGGGGAGATCAAGCACCTATCTCATGCTCCTCAGGTTATAAGCCTCCAAGAAAGGTCATGGCTTATAACCCAAGCTGCAGATACCCTCCTTATCCCTGTAATTGAGAGCTATGCATGGGCCTCCAAGTAAGGTCCGTCCGCATCTCGTTTCCTACGAGGTTAACAGGGGTTTCGAGTAGAAGCTTCTGTTGGTGGGATGGACTTCTGTGACGTAACTGCGAGTATGTGAGTGTGTGCGTGCGTGCGTGCGTGCGTGGGTGTGTGTGTGTGTGTGTGTGTCTCATACTGCACGCTGGACTACTGAAGAGCGTCAAAGCGAAGGGCCCGAGGTTTCTCTGGTGCTTTTTTTTGCGAAATGGGTTGACTCGAGTGTGCGAAATTGGTTGACTCGAGTGTGCTAAACCCTGAACCCTCTTGAACGGGGCATGGCGGAGGGGGGGAGGGGACCTGGGCTAAGTCTTCACTTCGGTTTATACGGGGTGGGGGTTCTGCGGGGGCGGCGGGCGGGGGAGGGAGGGCAGGACATGGACTTGGACTTGGTTGTTCAGCTTTGCTTGGGGGGTGAGCCCAACAGCTGGGCTCAAGATGTGACGTACAGCACGCCATTGCCCCCCTCTCGCTTCGTCTAGGGCTTGTCCTTTGGGGTTCAGCCTTTGAGGTTGGTAGGGTTTATGGTTTGGGGTTTAGGGTTTAGGGATTAGGGTTTAGGGTTTGGGGTTTAGAGTACGTATAGGGTTTAAGTTTAGGGTCTAGGGTCTAGGGTTTAGGGTTTAGGGTCAGAAGCCAACTGCTCGCTGGGCGGCAAGGGCACGACGGAGTCGCCAACCTGCGAGCAGCTGCCTCCGATGCACCATTTGCCGCTCTTGCCGTTATAGGCCAGCTTCCGCCCCTGCGCGTCCTGATAGACCTGAGCTTCCCCCCCCCCCAAAAAAAACAAAAAAAAAAAAACAGGTCTTGAGAGTTATATAAGTTGAAATATCGGGTCTCGGGCTTATGTTTGAGAGCTCTGTGGGGGGGGGGGGTTTCAAGCTTCAGGGCCGGAACTCAACCCGCATGTGGGTACAACCCTTGTAGACCCGAAGTCCAGAACGAACCCGAAACCCGATGATACCCTAAACCCTCATTCCTCAACCTAAACCCTAAACCCCAAACCCTAAACCCCAAACCCCATACCCTAAACCCCAAACCCCATACCCTAAACCTTAAGCCCTACGACGAAAGCTCTGGCGGGAGGCAAGGCGGCCAGAGGCGTCCTTCGACGTCGGGCAATACGTTCCATCGAGGCCTCAGTGCATCTCACACCCTAAACCCTAAACCCTAACCCTAAACCCTAAACCCTACTTGCAGCATTGGGCCCTCGTTTGGGGCTGTTTAGGGTTTTAGGGGCTACTTGTAGTAACAAACCCTAAACCCAAACCCCAACAAACCCCCAAATCCTAAACCCTAATTCCCCAAGCTGGAAATAAACCCCAAACCCCAACACCCCCCAAACCCTTATGGCTGCCGAAGCACCTCCTGGCGGCTTCAGGACCTGCGGCTGGACCACGGTGGGGGAGCCCCCCCCTTGCAGCAGAAGTAGCGGTAGCGCGACCACCTCTGGGCAGGGAACGGAAGGCGCAGGGGCAGGCGCTAGCCGGATTTAGGGTTTGGGGTTCCCCTGAACCCCCCGTAAACCCCCTAAACCAGCCCCAAGTCCCCCCAAAACGTGCCCTCAAAACCATCAAAAAACTGGAAGACCTGCCACCATCCGAGAATTCGAAGTGGAAGGCCGAGACAAAGGAGTCCGCGCCTCAACCACATTAGGGTGCAGGGTTGAGGGTTGAGGGTTGAGGGAGGGTTTAGGGTTTAGGTTTAGGGTCTAGGGGGTCTAGGGTCTAGGGTCTAGGGTCTAGGGTCTAGGGTCTAGGGTCTAGGGTCTAGGGTCTAGGTCTAGGGTCTAGGGTCTAGGGTCTAGGGTCTAGGGTCTAGGGTCTAGGGTCTAGGGTCTAGGGTCTAGGGTCTAGGGTCTAGGGTCTAGGGTCTAGGGTCTAGGGTCTAGGGTCTAGGGAGGACGAGAGTTTGCGTGGGGGAATCAGGTTATGGCTAGTACTGTGTATGAAAGCCACCTGATATTGGGTTAAGAGCTTTGCTCAAAGGTCCAAGAGTCTTTCAAACTGGGGCAGTTCCGGAAGAGAACTATAGTGATCACTAGGCAGAACCTAAACCTTAGACCCCAAACCGCAAACTCTAAGCCAAAAACAAAACCCTCCAAACCCTGAACCCCAAACCCCAAACCCTAAAGCCTCCAAACCCTAAACCCTAAACCCTAAAGCCTCCCAAACCCTAAACCCTAAACCCTAAAGCCTCCCAAACCCTAAACCCTAAACCCTAAACCCTAAAGCCTCCCAAACCCCAAACCCTAAACCCTAAACCCTAAACACCGAGTCGCCGCAAGAGATGCGGAGTCGGGACAGCGGCTCCCGGTAGCTCTCTTCCTCTTGGGTTTAGGGTTTAGGGTTTAGGGTTTAGGGTTTAGGGTTTAGGGTTTAGGGTTTAGGGTTTAGGGTTTAGGGTTTAGGGTTCAGGGTTCAGGGTTTGGGGTCTAGGGTTTAGGGTTTAGGGTTTAGGGTTTAGGGTTTAGGGTTTGTTCAGGGGTAGAAGGAGGGACCCCTAGAAGGGAGCCGTATCATCATAAGGGGCGCCCTTTCTTGGGGGGTCGCCCTAAACCCTAAACCCTAAGCCCTAAACCCTAAACCCTAAACCCTAAACCCCAAACCCTAAACCCTAAGCCCTAAACCCTAAACCCTAAAACCCTAAACCCGAGGACAGAAAAAAAGGTGGCAAAAGGGTACCACTGGGCCACCAAGTCCTCCTGGTTGAACTTGCCGACCTCGGGGGCATTACAAAAGGGTTTGGGGCTTAGGGTTTAGGGTTTAGGGGTTTAGGGCTTAGGGTTTTGGAGTGTGTTGGGTTTAGGGCTTAGGGTTTAGGAGTGTTTAAGGTTTAGGGTTTAGGGCTTAGGGCTTAGGGCTTAGGGCTTAGGGCTTAGGGCTTAGAGCTTAGGGCTTAGGGCTTACGGCTTAGGGCTTAGGGCTCTACGCTACATGTTATGGAGCAATTCCCGACTGGGGGGCGTGTGTTGGGTACGCCGGCGTTCACGGCTTAGGGTTGACGGATGGCCAGGTTTTAGGGCTTAGGGTTTAGGGCTTAGGGCTTAGGGTTTAGGGTTTAGGGTTTAGGGTTTAGGGCTTAGGGTTTAGGGCTTGGGGTTTAGGGCTTAGGGTTTAGGGCTTGGGGTTCAGGGCTTAGGGTTTAGGGCTTAGGGTTTATGGCTTAGGGTTTAGGGTTTAGGGCTTAGGGTTTAGGGCTTGGGGTTTAGGGTTCCCGGCAGCTTGTGGCACCCTTTCCGGCTAGGACACTGGGGTGTTGCCAGTATCGGATCCTGGTCGACACAACAGCCTGGCTGCACTGTGCTCCCGTCGGGCCTGTCAGACCACAGATTTACCCTGAGTCTCCCTACAATTAAGGTCAATACCCCAGCCCGAAACCCTAAACCCTGAACCCCAAACCCTAAACCCTCAACCGCGCTCCGCGCGACGGCTGGGGGTGAGATCTTCCGTGTTGTTTAGGGCTTAGGGCGTTTTAGGTTTAGGGTTTGGGTTTAAGGGTTTAGGGTTTAGGGTCTGGGGCGTTCTTGGGGGTTTCGGGGGTTTCGGGGGTTTCGGGGGTTTCGGGGGTTTCGGGGTTTAGTCTTTAGGGCTTCTAGGGCACCCCCAGACCCTAAGCCCGCTTGCATCCAGGGCTCCTCCACCTGGGGGCTGTAGTACTCGAAGCACGAGCCGAGGCCAATGACCGCGGTGCACTGGAAGAAGTAGCCTCGGGGTCTGTTTAGGGTTCTTAGGGTTTTTAGGCTTTTTAGGGTTTTGGGTTTTTTTTTAAGGGTTTTGTAGGGTTTTGAGGGTGAGTTGGGTTTAGGGTTTAGGGTGTCGGGTTCAGCAGCTCATGTACTAGCTTTCATTAGTCGAGCTTTGTCATCTTGTGATGGAGAAGTACCCACCCACCCAGAGAATCCCATAGCATTAAGACAATACAAAGTTGTCGTTTTCCGCTGCATCTTAAACCCTAAGCCTTGAGCCTCAAATTATACCCCTGAACCACCCTGATCACTCGAAGCCTGTATGAAGTGAAGGGCTACCCTGAAACCCTCAAAAGGCACGGTGGCGGTGGGGGTGTAGGAAGTAGGGGGGGCAAGGGAGGTTTGTGCCCAGGCCCACGAAGGTCTGTGCTTGTGCCCACGAAGGCTTGTGCCTGTGCCCACGAAGGTTTGCGCCTTGCCCACGAAGGTTTGTGCCTATGCCCGTTTGTGCCCAAATAGGCTGCCGGGCACAGATTTTAGACACAAACTTTCGTGGCCAGAGGCACAAACCTCCGTGCGCATCGGCAGAAACCTTCGTGGGCACAGGCACGCCGTGCCTGTGCCCACGAAGGTTTGTGCCTATGCCCGTGACGGTTTGTGCCCATTCGTGGGCACAGGCACAAACTTTGGTGGGGCATAGGCACAGCGTGCCTATGCCCACGAAGGTTCGTGCCTATGCCCACAAAGGTTGTGCCTATGCCCACGAAGGTTTGTGCCTATGCCCACGAATCCAGTAGGGTTCACATGGCTTGGGGTTTGGGGTTTGGGGGGGTTCTCGGGGTCTGAGGTCCCAAACAACTCCCAACCGGGATGGGTTTTAGGGTGAGTTTGGGGCTTAGGTTTAGGGTTTAGGGTTTAGGGCTCAAATATTCAGCCGGGTAGGGGGGGTACATATCGCATCATATACCCTGCCTCGCACTCCTAAAACCCTAAACCCTAATTCAACCCGAAGCATGAGCTCAACAACCCTAAACTCAAAGGAATTCCCTGAAGGTTCAGAACCTTCGAGCACTTCTCCCCCAGAGACTCCAAAACCCCTTAATTCAGGAATATACCCTAGAAATTATAGTAGGAACCAATAATATGATTTAAGGTCTATTCCTTAACTAAGGGGTTTTGGAGTCTCTGGGCCAACAACAACAAGGAAGCTCAACCGCTGGCTAAGTGAGCGGCGCTTGTTGTCGCGGTCTCGCTGCATGGCGGTCAGGGCCTGTGCTGAAGGCACCCGAGAGCCGAAAGCCTGAAGCCTAAGGCCCTCAACCCCCTAAACCCTAAACCCGAAAACCTAGACCCTAAACCCTCAAACCTCAACCCCCTAAACCCTAAACCCTAAACCCTAAACCTCACACCCCCCAAGGGGGAAGCCCTGCCTCGCCAGGTGGGCACTGCACGGGGTTCTCGGCCAGGATGTGCCACCAGTCCCTTAGGGTTTAGGGTTTAGGCTTGAGGGTTTAGGGTTTAGGGTTTAGGGTTGAGGGTTTGGCGTTTGGGGTTTAGGGTTTAGGGGTTGGGGTTTAGGGTCTAGGCTTGAGGGTTTAGGGTTTGCGGTTTAGGGTTTAGGGTTTGGGGTTTGGGGTTTAGGGTTTAGGGGTTGGGTGGTCTAGGGTTTAGGGTTTCGGGTTTAGGGTTTGGGGTTTAGGGTTTGGGGTTTGGGGTTTGGGGTTTGGGGTTTGGGGTTTGGGGTTTGCGGGTTGGGGTTTAGGATTTAGGGGTTAGGGGTTAGGGGTTTGGGGTTTAGGGCTTAGGGTTTCAGGTTAGGTGGTGTAGGATTTCGGGTTTCGTGTTTAGGTGGTTTGGGCGATTTGGGGGGTTGAGGGGTTGAGGGTACAGGGTTTAGGGTTTAGCGTTTAGGGCTTGGGTTGAAAACGAGTGATCTGAGCCTTGTGTGGAAGCTTGTCGTGTCTTGTGGCTTTTGGGGCTTCTTAAAGGGATTGATGAGGCTTCTCGCCGTTTCCATAATTGCGGAAAGGGGCTTACAAGGTTGCTATGTAAACCTCAAACCCTAAACCTCAAACCTCAAACCCCAAACCCCAAACCTCTAAGCCCAAACCCCCCAAACCCCAAACCCTAACCCCTAACCCCAAACCCTAAACCTGAACTCCAAGCCCTGAACGCTAAACCCAAAGCCCAAACCCCAAAAACCCAAACCCCAAACCCTGAATCCTGAACCTATGGGTTTCCTTACGACCCCCCTCTACACTACCCCCCTACGTTCCCCCCTAGCAACCTTGAACAGGCTGAACAATCCCTAAATAGCCTTAATTTGGAGGGAACCCAGGGGGGGTTAGCATAGCAGGGGCTATATAGCAGGGGAACCAAAAAACCCTGAACCCTAAACCCTCAAAAGCCAACCCTAACCCTAAACCCTAAAACGCCTATACAAGGAATCAAAATCCAAACCCTACAGCCCAAACTCCAAAACCCCAAACACAACTAGTATAGAGGGGGGTAGCAGCCGTAAACCCTAAACAGTAGCCCTAAACCCTAAACCCTAAGCCCTGAACCCTAAACCCCCCCTTGACTACTGGGCATCCCGGGTTCGGCCAGTGGGAACTCCTCGGCCGCTCGATCTTGCTGTCGTGCCATTTGTTGGACTGCACCTTTGGGGGGAGGGGGGGGGGGGTGGTGGAGGGGGTGTTAAAGGGGTTTGAAGGGGTTCTATGGGATGTGAAGTGGCTTTAAGGGTTTTAAGGGGTTTGAAGCGGGTTTTATAAAGGGGTGTTAAGGGTGGTTTTAAGGGTGGTTTTAAGGGGTTTAAGGGTTTTCAAGCGGTTTCAGGGGGTTTTAAGGGGTTTTAAGAGGTTTTAAGAGGGTGGTAAGGGGTTTGGTTCAAGGGGGTTGAGGGAGTTCAGGGGGTTTGGAGTTTAGGGTTTCGGGTTCAGGGTTTCGTGCTTAGGATTTAGGGGCTTAGAGTTCAGGGTTTGGAGGTTCACCCAACCCCCTAAACCCTAAACCCCTAAAACCCCTCAACCCCTAAAACCCTGAAACCCTAAAACCCATAAAATAAAATAAAAAACTCAACCCGCAAACCCCTGAAATCCTGAACCCCTACAACCCCCTCAACCCCCAAACCCTGAAACCCTGAACCCCAAAACCCAGCACCCTGAACCCTAAATCCAAAAAGGCCAAAAGTTGCCCACTCTCAACCCTAAACCCTAAACCCTAAACCCTGAAACCCTCCACTGAGCACTCAAGGCACTTGGGGAGCGAACTGGCACACGGTGGCGGCCTGAGATTGAAGTTGCGCCAGGCTAGAAAGCAACGCGAAGCCATAGGTTTGGGTTTGGGTTTTTGGGGTTTTTAGGGTTTAGGGTTCAGGGTTCAGGGTTTAGGGTTTAGGATTTAGGGTTTGGGGTTTGGGGTTTAGGGTTTAGGGTCCGCCGACCCTGGCGGCGTGTTGGATAGGTTTCTCCCTTTTTCCCCCGTTTGGGGGGGGGTAGGGGGGGTACCGGCAGCTTTTCTGTGGGGGGCCAGGCCACACGTAAACTCATGGACCATAGGTGGCTTCGCACAGGGGCTATGGAAAAAACCCACACCCCTTTTTCCCGACCCCACCCCCCAACCCCACCCCCCCCCCCCCCCCCCTCCCCCCCCCCCCCCTTCCCCGCCCCCTCCCCCCCCCCCCCCTACCCCCCTGCCCTTCGCCCCACCCCCCCCCGACCGCCCCCCCTACCCCCCACTTTCTCCCCCACACTTCAAGACCGCAATGAGGCATCAAAGAGGGCCACCCACACCTGCTACCCCCCCCACCTGCTTCAGCTCCTAAGCTGTTTGGGTCCTGGTGCTACCCCCTACCCCCCCCCCACGTTTCACAGAGGCGCGAGCGTTTCACAACTTTTTGGGATTCTGCCGAGCAGGCTGCGATGCTCTTCGAACCATGCGATGAGGAAAGCGTCCTTCGAGCCGACGAGCGGGTTTAGACCTTTCAACTATGCTCTGGCGGGGTCGGCGGCTTGAGCCGGAGGCTCTTAAATTTAGGGTTTAGGGTTTAGGGTTTAGGGTTTAGGGTTTAGGGTTTAGGGTTTAGGGTTTAGGGTTTAGGGTTTAGGGTTTAGGGTTTAGGGTGCATGCAGGGTCGATCTGAGGCTCAAGCCGTCGAGCGGTCTCCGAGGAAGAGCTGCACGAAGTCCAGGACGCTGAGGGCTTGGTTCTTCCCGCAGTTCACGTTGTAGGGAAGGTTGTGCATAGGTGTCCTGGTTTAGGGTCTAGGGTTAAGGGTTTAGGGCTTAGGGCTTAGGGTTTAGGGTCTAGGGCTTAGAGGGTTTAGGGCTTAGGGCTTAGGGCTTAGGGTTTAGGGTTTAGGGTTTAGGGTTTAGGGTTTAGGGTTTAGGGTTTAGGGCTTAGGGTTTAGGGTTGAGGGTTGAGGGTTGAGGGTTGAGGGTTGAGGGTTGAGGGTTGAGGGTTGAGGGTTGAGGGTTGAGGGTTGAGGTTGAGGGTTGAGGGTTGAGGGTTAGGGACAAGCCCTTCACTTGAAGACCCCCAAAACCCCAAACCCCTAACCCGGGAAGAGCCTGCTCCTTGAAGTTTACTCAGAAGTTCAGGCGCTGCTGAGGGAAAAGGGATGTTTATGTCACTCAAGTTGGTTACTAAACCCGAAACCCTAAACCCGAAACCCTAAACCCGAAACCCTAAACCCTAAACCCCAAACCCTACACCCTAAACCCTAAACCCTACAACCCTAAACCCTACACCTTACTAAACCCCCCAAAAAAAACAATCCAGGCTCAGGCTCCCCATACCGATCACGGACTGCAGTCTCCAAAGCATCCAGGGCAGCTCTCCCGGAAAGAGCTGCTGCTCCACCTGCCCGGTCTTAGGCTCTTAGGGTCTTAGGGGTTTGGGGTTTAGGGTTTAGGGTTTAGGGTTTAGGGTTTAGGGTTGAGGGTTTAGGGGTTTAGGGTTTAGGGTTTAGGGTTAGGGTCTCAGGGGTTTAGGGCTTCCGGGGTACACTAACCTAAACCCTACTAAACCCCAAAACCCTAAACCCTAAAACCCTAAAACCCTAAACCCTAAACCCTAAAACCCTAAAACCCTAAAACCCGAAACCCTAAACCCTAAACCCTAACACCCTCAACCCTAACCTGACCTTCCCCCCTTTGAGATCCTTGGCCTTGCCAGCTTCGCACTTCTCGGGCGCCACGACCGTGAGGCTGTCGGTGGCCAGGCACTCGTCGGACGGAAGCTTGAAGACTCGGTTGTGCCTCAGAGAGCGGGGAGGAAAGGGCTTCCGTTATTTAAGGTCGAGCTTAGGGCCCTAAACCCTAAACCCTAAACCCTAAACCCTAAACCCTAAACCGCCTAAACCCTAAACGATTCGGGTTTAGGCATGAACTAACATAACCCCGAAATCCACCAAACCTCGCAAACCTTACAGTTGAACCCCATCAACAAAATCAAAAGTGACCATCAGCTTAACCAAATTCCGATATTAACACTGAGACCTTCTACGCATGCCATGTTTCGGCTCGTGGCGAAGGGAAAACCCTAAGCCCTAAGCCCGACAAGCCCCTCAACCCTAAGCCCTAAACCCTAAACCCTAAACCCTAAGCCCTAAACCCTAAACCCTAAACCCTAGACCGAGTTTGGGTTCTTACGGCTCTGATGCTCAGGGGTCCCACCAGAGACAAGCCGCAGGTCCGACTGCGGCAGGGCTTCGGCGCGGATCCAGGATGTGCAGGTGGAAGCAGGACGCCTTTGCTCTTGGGGTTTTTCGGGGTTTGGGGTTTAGGGTTTAGGGTTTGGGGTTTAGGGTTTGGGGTTTTAGGGTTTGGGGTTTCGGGTTTAGGGTTGGGGGTTTACAGCTTAGGGAAGCGCCGTCCGTGTCAGGGGTGTCGCGTTGAAGCCTCGGGGCTTGGACTTGTTTGTGAACACTTACGGGCAACTTAAAGGTTTAGGGTTGAGGGTTTGGGGTTTGGGGTTTAGGTTTACGGTTTGGGATTTAGGAGTTACCACGGATACCTGTTTAAGGCTTCCAAAGAACGATTACAGAAGGGAGATACAAACACCCCTAAAACCCTAAACCCTGAACCCTAAACCCTAAACCCCGAAACCCTAAACCCTAAGCTGCTGAACAGCACATCATAGGACAGGAGGCGCATACATGAAAGGCCTCTCCACCTCGCGCAGCAGTCAGGATCCGCGGGGCTTAGGGTGAACTCTAAACTCGAGGCTTCAGGGTTTAGGGTCTAAGGCTTAGGGTTTAGGGTTTAGGGTTTAGGGTTTCGGGTTTAGGGCTCAGGGCTTAGGGCTTAGGGCTTAGGGCTTAGGGTTTAGGGTTTAGGGTAATACCCTGAACCCTTAACCCCTAGGAGCAGGTTGCTAGAAGATCATCAGCTTGGATTTCAGATTATAAGGTACCAGGCTCTGTGGGCTTAAAGGGTACAGCGTTAGAGCTGGACACTTAGGCTTTGGAGATTAAAGAATAGGGTTCAGTGTTTAAAGTTTTGGGTTAGAGTTTAGGCTTAAGGGGCTCAAGATATGTCATCTATGTTTTTCTTATTTAGGGCATTGATCCGAATGAGCCCTTCCTGAGATTTTGCCATTAGGGTCTGGGGTTGAAGGTTTCGGGCTTAGGGTTCAGATTCGACATCGAAGGGCTGGGGCTTGGGACAGACCTTTCGTTCACAGTGCTTTGCGGGGGAGGAGGAGGGGGAAAGGCAAGCCAGTGTTCTCTAACGTTCCGGCTCCCTACCCTATGTCCAAAACCCTAACCCCAAAACCCCAAAACCCTAAACCCCCCATGAGCCCCAAATGCCATGAGCCACCCAAACCTGTGGACTTTAGGGTTCAGGGCGCTGTAAATTATATAAATTTAGGGTTTAGGGTTTTGGGTTTGGGGTTTCGGGTTTTGGGTTTAGGGCTTGGGGTTTGGGGTTTGGGGTTTCGGGTTTAGGGTTTAGGGCTTAGGGTTTAGGGTTTAGGGTTTAGGGTTTAGGGTTTAGGGTTTAGGGTTTAGGGTTTAGGGTTTAGGGTTTGCTGTGATATGGCGCAGAAGCTGCAGAGTAGCCTCGAAAGATGCGAAAGGCAGCTGTGGCCCGATTGGGAGCCATCTAAACCCTAAACCCTCAACCCTCAACCCTAAACTCTAAACCTAAACCTAACATTTTCCTCCCACCCAACATCGTCTCAGGCGGCAAAGCCACGCCACCCTAACCTATTCCGCGTAGGGTTTCGGCCTAAACTCACTTCAATTCCTCCATCCAGGGGTTGAGGGGCTTCCTCCTAAAAGCCCGGATTTAGAGTCTGTGGGGAGTACCCCAGGATTCGGGGAAAAAAGTGGCCACATCCCATCATACTTACGCACAGATTTCGGTGGCAGGAACGAACCCTAAACCCTAAACCCTAAACCCTAAACCCTCCCTAAACCCTAAACCAGACTTTGGGGCTTTCAAGTAGGGGGTCCAAGTTTAGGGTGCAACATAAACACTACTAGGAGGTTCATGGTACTGATCAACCAATCACAACTGTACTTATGACTGTACCTATATCCATATCAGGGCACTTAAGGGAATTATAAGTGGGCTATAAGTACAGTTATAATTGGTTCATAAGTACCCTAAACCCTAAACCCTAAACCCTAAACCCTAAACCCTACCATGAACCTCCAAGCACAAACCCTGCATCCATGAGGGTTCGAGGAAAATGGAAAAACGGAAGTTGCACCTCGACGTCCTTGCCCGCCTGGTGAAGGGCTTGGAGGGTTTCGGGTTTGGGTTTAGGGTTTAGGGTTTAGGGTTTAGGGTTTAGGGTTTAGGGTTTAGGGTTTAGGGTAGGGTTTAGGGTTTAGGGTTTAGGGTTTAGGGTTAGGGTTTAGGTTAGGGTTTAGGGTTTAGGGTTTTAGGGTTTAGGTTTTTAGGGTTTAGGTTTCGGTTTAGGGTTTTAGGGTTTAGGTCCTAAAAGCCCCAAACCCTCTCAACGCCTTCGGGGCTTTGGAGCAATTTGGGGGGGGGGGTTAGGTTTAGGGTTTAGGGTTTAGGGTTTAGGGTTTAGGGTTTAGGGTTTAGGGTTTAGGGTTTAGGGTTTAGGGTTTAGGGTTTAGGGTTTAGGGGGCTTTCGGGGTTTCGAAACTTGGGGATTGGGACGTTTTAGCAGTTTAGGGGCTGAGGGGGGTGTTCGGGGTTTTGCTCATCTACAGGTCCCTGAATGTGGGGGGACCCTATTCTATAACCCTTATATACACTTCATCTCATAAGGGCCCATACTTCGGATCCCTATAGAGGAGGGTAAGGGACCACGCTAAGGGCCCATGCTTCAAACTTTAGACTCCAGGGGTTTTGGGGGGTTTTGGGTTTGGGAGGGGGGTGTACTTCCTGAACCCCTAAACGGCCTCTCCTGCCCAAACAAAAGAAAAAAACTCCATCAGGATGCTACAGCCCTAAACCCTACACCCCAAACCCTAAACCCTAAACCCTACAGTGTGCGCTTCTGCCTTAATCCTGCACCCTAACCCTAAACCCTACACCCTAAACCCTAAACCCAAAAACCCAAAAACCCTAAACCCTACACCCTAAACCCTAAACCCAAAAACCCAAAAACCCTAAACCCTAAACCCTAAACCCTAAACCCTAAACCCTAAACCCTAAACCCTAAACCCTAAACCCTAAACCCTAAACCCTAAACCCTACCCTGCACCCTAAGCCTGCCTTCACGGCGCTTTTCGGGATCTTGACCTTGGAGTTGCCGGTGTCCGGGCCGCTGTACTGCAGCTTCAGGGTCTCGCCCCCGCCCCTGTTCAGAGGTTTTTAGGGTTTAGGGTTTAGGGTTTAGGGTTTAGGGTTTAGGGTTTAGGGTTTAGGGTTTAGGGTTTAGGGTTTCGAGAAGTGCAGTTATTATTGGCTTACTAAGTACCGAGAGGCCCAGGGTTTGTCACTGCACTTCTGACCCACTTGTCAGCCCCTGAAGTGCCCTGATGTGATTATAACTGAAGAACAAGTACAGTTAGAATTGGGTTCTTAAGTACCATGAACCTCCAAGTAGCCCTAAACCCTAAACCCTAAACCCTCAACCCTAATCCCTAAACCCTAAAACCCTGGGCCTCTCGCACATCTCCACCCTCAGCTTGTGGCCACCATGGCTCAGCGTCTGCTCGATGCTGGCCCGCTCCTGCGGCCCGTGGCAGCCGTTGTTGTCGACGATCCTCTTCCCATCCAGGTAGAGCATGGAGCCTCCGGAAGCCCTAAACCCTAAGCCCCAACCCCTAAACCCTAAGCCCTAAGCCCTAAACCCTAAGCCCTAAACCCTAAACCCTAAACCCTGAAACCTAACGTGAGCTTTGAGAGAGAAAAGCTTCTGCTCACACGTGTCTCTCCAAGGCCCCCGGCCGTCGTCCGAGGTGGTGTAGAAGTTGTACTTGCCCGGCTTCTTGACGACCAGGCTGCCCTGGCACCTGCTTCAGAGCCCAAAGCACGGCTGTTTATGTGTTTTTTGTGCTTCAGACTTTAGGGTTTAGGGTTGAGGGTTAAGGGTTTAGGGCTTAGGGTTTAGGGTTTAGGGTTTAGGGTTTAGGGTTTAGGGTTTAGGGTTCAGGGTTCAGGGTTTAGGGTTCAGGGTTTAGGGTTTAGGGTTTAGGGTTTAGGGTTTAGGGTTTAGGGTTTAGGGTTTAGGGTTTAGGGTTTAGGGTTTAGGGTTTAGGGTTTAGGGTTTAGGGTTTAGGGTGGTTCAGGGTTTAGGGTTTAGGGTTTAGGGTTTAGGGTTTAGGCTTTAGGCTTTAGGCTTTAGGGTTTAGGGTTTAGGGTTTAGGGTT
Source organism: Symbiodinium natans (assembly GCA_905221605.1). Taxonomy (NCBI): domain Eukaryota; class Dinophyceae; order Suessiales; family Symbiodiniaceae; genus Symbiodinium; species Symbiodinium natans. Next base: position 355,475 of record CAJNDS010002114.1, read on the forward strand.
TAGTGTGAACCCTAAACCCGAAACCGTCCCAGCCCCGAACTTAAATCAAGGCCGCACCCGCTCTGCCCCACCTGACGCAGAAGTTGTTGGTTTGCTGGACTTTCGGCCACTTTCCGCTATCCTGTCAAGAGACGCACGACCCTAACCCTACTGTGCTGTGGTTTTGTGGATAGCGCATGCAACGGTGACTGCCCGAAAACACCGAAAAATGCGAAAACTTTATTTTTTGTGTTAACTGAAAGATGCGAAAACTTGAAAGATTGAATTGTCGAATGTCTGTTTCGTGTCCACAGAAAAAGGCGCGAAAACTTGAAAATTCTAGTTTTTGAATATTCATTCGAATGTTAGAACTTTGTCAACAGAAAAAACGCGAAAACTCAAACCTTCGACGTGTTGAATGTGTGAATTTTCATTTTTTGAATTTTGTTTTTTTATAATTTTGGATTTTTCGATGTTGAGCGTTTTGGAAGTTTTGAATTGTCGAATGTGTTAATTTTTCAGTTAACACAAAAATCCAAATATCGATTGTTTCGAGTTTTCGAATGCGCGTCGCCTTCGTCGTGTGACGCGGAAACTACAGCTTAGTAGGCCCTAAAACCCCAAACAGATACTCTTAGTTGTCCAGTACCCAGGGGAACTAACGGTTAACCTTTGGGATTACAAGGGGGATTCTATGACCCCAAAAAGGTTAAAGGTTACCTCTTCTACTACTAAGTACTTACACGGCCCGGTCCCAGAAGATCTCGTCGACGACCTCTGTATGCTTCGGGGTCCTCGCAGAGACGTCTTGCGGAAGGCCTTTAAAGGGGAGAAAAACCCTAAAACCCCCCACTGAAACCCGAACACTGCCTTGAAAGCACTCCCCCCAAAACCCGCCCCCGGCAAATCGAAGTCTTGCCGGGCGTCTGGGCTCCGAGATCCGGGATGGAACAATCGTTGTTGCCATAGAAGTATTCGCACTCGAAGCCGTCCTCAGCTGCTCTCTTGAACACTCCTCTTCTTTTTAGGGGTTGGGGCTTAGGGTTTGGGGTTTGGGGTTTGGGGTTTGGGGTTTAGGGTTTAGGGTTTAGGGCTTAGGGTTTAGGGTTTAGGGTTTGAACATTTGGGGCTTTGTTGGGTTTAGGGCTCGAGTTGGGGTGTTCCCCCTTCTACTAACATGTCCTCAATAGGGACTCTCATGGGGGTTTAGGGTTTAGGGTTTAGGGTTTAGGGTTTCGGGTTTCGGGTTTAGGGTTTAAGGTTTAGGGTTTAGGGTTTAAGGGGGGGTAGTATAATCCCTATGAAGAACTGCTAGTATAAGGGGTACATCATGTCTCAAATTTGGGGCTTAGTTGGGTTTAGGGTTAAAGCATAAAGGGTTCCTGTGGCACCCCATTCCATTGGGGAATCACCCCAAACCCTAAACCCTAAACCCCAATCTTCTGGCAGGGCCCAGCGTCCTCGAGGTATGCCGGGTCGGCGTTGACCGCCTCCCAAGCCCGAGCCACACCCAAACCCCAAAGTGCCAGCGCAAGGAGAGCCCGGGAGAAACACGAGGCCCAGAACCCCACTTCACCTGAATCCTGCCCGGCACTCCATAAACCCTACACCCTACAGCGTCCTCTTCTGTAAAACCGCCTCCCCCCCCCCCCCAAACAAAAAAACAAAAAAATGGTAGCCATAACCGTCTCTTGGCCTCGTAGCTGCGGTCACAAGGGTGCGCACCCTGAGCCCTAAACCCTAAACCCTCAACCCGAAACCCTAAAACCCGAAACCCTAAACCCTAAACCCTAAACCCTAAACCCTGAACCCGAAAACCCAGCAGCTTGGAGCAGCTGCTCGAGCTTGGGTTCTGACACCATAGGGTTCAGGGTTTAGGCTTTAGGGCTTAGGGCTTAGGGCTTAGGGTTTAGGGTTTAGGGTTTAGGGTTTGGGGTTTAGGGTCTAGGGTTTAGGACATGGTGGCTGCCTTACTTTCACAAAGGCAAAAAAAACCCAAAGCGGCGGAGGCCAAGGACCTTAGCACAGGGCCACAGGGAAAGAGAAATAGATGTACGACAGCACCAGGCGTTGCCTGGAGACTTGGAGGTCTCTAGGTAGCTGTGTTAGGTGGTTCTTGGGCTAGAAGCCCTAAACCCTAAACCCCAAACCCCAAACCCTAAACCCCAAACCCCAAACCCTAAACCCTAAACCCTAAACCCCTAAACCCTAAACCCCTAAACCCTAAACCCTAAACGAGAGCCATCCGCCCACCTACCCCTCAGCAGGGTTCGGTGCCTTCTCGAGACAAAACTTCGAGGGCGCGTAGAGGTGGTTGCTGGCACCGATCTCGGAGTAGACCGCGAGGTACATCTTGTTGAAGTAGTACAGCTCCTGGGGGCGAACTTAGGGTTTAGGGCTTGGGGTTTGGGGTTTGGGGTTTAGGGTTTAGGGTTTAGGGTTTTGGGTTTAGGGTTTTGGGTTCAGGGTTTAGGGTTCTGGGTTCCTCAACCCTAAGGCTTAGGGTTCTGAGGAGCGGCAGCCGGGGACGGAAACATGTGTAGAACGAAGTCAGTGCGGGGAGCAGTAGGGGTCTAGGGTTTAGGGTTTAGGGTTTAGGGTTTAGGGTTTAGGGTTTAGGGTTTAGGGTTTAGGGTTTAGGGTTTAGGGGAACCTTGGGTTAGATACCCCCTTGAACCCCCCCCTCCCTGAAGAACACCATAACAGTACTTGAAGGTTCATGGTACTTACTAACCAATTATAACTGGGCTTATAACCCTACTTATAATTGGGATAACCCCTATAAGGTTCTTTAGGGGTATTATAAGTAGGGTTATAAGTACAGTTATAATTGGTTAGTAAGTACCATGAACCTTCAGGTACCGATCTCGCCTGCTGCCGCCGCTGGTCCAACGACATGTAGCCTCGGTCACAGGGCTTAGCATGTAGGACTTGGGGGTTTAGGGTTTAGGTTTAGGGTTTGGGGCTTAGGGTTTAGGGTATATAGGGTATAGGGTTTAGGGTTTAGGGTTAGGATTTGGGGATCGAAAATAAGGGGCCCAAGAATAGACCCCCCAAATCGGAGGATTCGACCCGACAAGGTACCCCAAATTTCGAAAAACCGCCATTTGGGGGCTTAGAGTTTAGTGCTCACTGGGCTCACCTTCCAGCCTTCCTACCTCGGCAAAAAAAAACTCTCCAAACGAAGCTTAGGGCTTAGGAAAGTACAGAATTTAGGTTTTAGGTCTTTGGGGTTTAGGGTTTAGGGTTTCGGGTTTAGGGTTTCGGGTTTAGGGTTTAGGGTTCAGGGTCACGCTCGGCCCAACAAATCTGGGGCAGGGAGCCTGGCTGTGCCACTTGCACACAGCTCCGGCACGAGAAGCTCGACTCAAGGCTTTTGCCCGTGGACCCAAGCCACTGGCCGTTCATGCACTTCAGGGTCTCCTCCGCCGAAGCCTGCCCCTGGCCGGATGAACGGTTTAGGGTTTAGGGTTTAGGGTTTAGGGTTTAGGGTTTAGGGTTTAGGGTTTAGGGTTTAGGGTTTAGGGTTTAGGGTTTAGGGTTTTGTGTTTTGGGTTTAGGGTTTAGGGTTGGGGTTTAGGGGTATCCCAAACCCCAGCCTACTCCAGAAGACCTCCATGGGCACCCGCAAGCCCCAAACCCTAAAGCCTGGACTTTGCTGACGACATTGGCGCCCATAAACCGTATGAACCCTGCAAACCCTGCAAAATCCGACAAGACCCCTGTAAGACCCTAAACCCTAAACGCCTGAACCTTGCACCCTAAACCCCTAAACCCTAAACCCTAAACCCTAAACCCCAAACCCTAAACCCCTAACCCTAAACCCCTAAACCCTAAACCCCTGAACCCTAAACCCTTAAACCCTAAACCCCTAAAGCCTAAACCCCTAAACCCCAAACCCCTAAAGCCTAAACCCCTAAACCCCAAACCAGCCTGACTGAGACCTGCGTAGCGCTCGCTCCAGCAGCGCACGCGGAGGTCCTGGCCGTGCTGGAAGGATGCCGGGAGCTGCCTCCTGAGCTGTAGGGTTTAGGGTTTAGGGTTTAGGGTTTAGGGTTTAGGGTTTAGGGCTTAGGGTTTAGGGCTTAGGAGGGTTCAGGGTTTAGGGTTTAGGGCTTGGGGTTTGGGGTTTGGGGCTTGGGGTTTGGGGTTTGGGGCCCGAGGGGTTCGGCATATTGGGCTATGCCTTAAACTTTAACTTATGGTTTGGTTTTTGCGGGGCTTCGACCCTATTCAGAAACCCTAAACCCTAAACCCTAAACCCTAAACCCCAAACCCTAAACCCTAAACCCTAAACGTCGAGGCGCTTGTGCTGCCAGCTGTGTTGCTCGGGATCACGGAAGACTGGCCAGGAACAGGTCTCCACGCCCATCCCGCCCAGCAGCATCTGCGAGTCACACTGTTCCTTGGAACATGTGGCCTTCATAGGGTTTAGGGTTTGGGGTTTGGGGTTTAGGGTTTAGGGTTTAGGGTTTAGGGTTTGGGGTTTGGGGTTTGGGGTTTAGGGCTTAGGGCTTAGGGTTTAGGGTTGGGTTTATTTAAGGGAGGGAGGTTCAAGGGGGGGTATGTAACCCATGGTGCCCTAGTACTCCCTGCTGCTCCCTAAGGCTCCCTAGGTACTTACCCCCCATTAACCCCCTCCCTTAAGAACCTTATAAGGCCTACTAGGGCACCTAGAAGGGTGTTTAGGGTGGTGTTTCGGGTGTTTAGGGCTTAGGGAAAAATACCGAAGAACCGTAAGCCAACCCTAAACACCAAGCCCTTTGAGTACCCCACGCCCTCTAAACCCTAAACCCATCAACCCCTACTTGGTCGTCCATGGGTCAAAGGTGGTTGTAGGCTAAACCCTAATCCCCTAAACCCTAAACCCTAAACCCTAAACCCTAATCCCTAAACCCTAATCCCTAAACCCTAAACCCTAAACCCTAAACCCTAAACCGGTCGATAGGACTCTCGGGTGTGGGCAATGAAAAGACTGGGGGGGGCGACCGTAGCTTTGCCTGCCCACTTATAACCAATGAAGCTGCCCTAAACCCTAAACCCTATACCCTAAACCCCAAACCCTAAACCCACTAACCCCTAAACTCCTTGAACCCCGTAGGTCCGAGTTGCATAGAGGTGGGCATACTCAAAGCCTGCGTAGGGCTTGGGGCGTTCGATTTTCGAGGACGTGCAAGGCGGTCGGCGGTCTCTGAGGTACTACAGCCAATGGAGGTTCATCTGCGTAGCAAAACAGGGTTTACGAAATACGGGACCCCTAATGGAGTCCCCCCCCAAGAGTAGGATTCCCTTATATTCACGACACCAGTGAGGCACCCCTAATTTCGGAAGCCCCCACATGTGTAACATCGATGGAGGTAGAGCCCCACTTACCACCTCCCCAATCATCCTACCCCTAAACCCTAAACCCTAAACCCTAAACCCTAAACCCTAAACCCTAAACCCCCTAAGTGGCTGGGGTTGAGCGGGCTTGGGGCCCAAGGCTCAGGGCATGTCGAGCTGAACTGGGGCAGGTGGTTGGCTCCTCTGAGGTGAAGAGCTCAGGGGGCTTCTTGGGGCCCCAGGCTGTGACCCTAAACCCTAAACCCTAAACCCTAAACCCTAAACCCTAAACCCTAAACCCTAAACCCTAAACCCTAAATGCTCCGCTTCGCCCAGCCTTGGAGAGCCATCCTACGGGACGCAGTGGAGCCGACGTCGAGGAAACTGAAGCCGAAGACGATGCTAAGCCCCTTCGCAATCATGCCCTTGCTGGCTGAGTGGTGCTTTAGGGCTTAGGGTTTAGGGTTAGGGTTTAGGGTTTAGGGTTTAGGGTTTAGGGTTTAGGGTTTAGGGTTTAGGGTTTAGGGTTTAGGGTTTAGGGTTTAGGGTTTAGGGTTTAGGGTTTAGGGTTTAGGGTTTAGGGTTTAGGGTTAGTGTTTAGGGTTTAGGGTTTAGGGTTTAGGGTTTAGGGTTTAGGGTTTAGGGTTTAGGGTTTAGGGTTTAGGGTTTAGGGTTTAGGGTTTAGGGTTTAGGGTTTAGGGTTTAGGGTTTAGGGTTTAGGGTTTGGTTTTCAAGGGCTGGCTGCGTCTTTTGCTGGAGAAAAAGGGCTTGCCTTTGGGCCTTTGGGCCTTAAGCGTGTTAAGGGTGGTATATTGGGATGTTCCCCCTTATACTAGCCGTCCTTCATAGTCATCATGATCGGGGTACTTTCCTCCCGACTAATGACTGTTCGTATAAAGGCGAACATCCCAAGTGGTAAAATCAAAGAAGCTCAACGCTTGCCGACTCAGACGCCGAGAGTCGCCCAAATTGGTGGTGGCGACATTTCCTGGCGCGTGATGCGGCGACGGGGTAAACAAGCAGAAGCACTTCAAAGCTCCCACTTTGCGGCCGGCATCTCGGTCTATGGGTTTAGGGTTTAGGGTCGAGGGTCTAGGCTCTAAGGTCTAGGGTGTGGGGTTTAGGGTTTTGGGGTTTAATTGGGTTGAATTAGGGTTTAGGGTGTAGGGCTTTGCGGCATTCAAACGAAACTGAATGCTCAACCCACCGAAGCCTTAAACCCTGCACCCTAAACCCTAAAACCTAAACCCTAAATCCTAAACCCTAAACCCTAAATCCTAAACCCTAAACCCCGCCCCGCCTGTTGGATAAAGTTGCGCAGCCTCGAAGCACGTGGGACGAAGGGTGCGATGTACATCACCGGAACAGAACGGTTGGCGAGATGTGGCAGTTTCCGAGAATTAGGGAGGGTATGCTGCACACACCGTGGCAGACCCACACCACTTCTAACTAAACCTACCCCCCAAACCCTTAAACCTTAAAGACTACACCTAATCCCTACACTCCAACTCTCTGAAACCCTCTACGTTGCTGGGGTCGCCGCGATCGGCTCGATGACCATCTGCTTCAAATCCTGGAGAATTTCTGTCACCTTCCATTGCACCCAGGCTTGGGGTTTAGGGCTCAGGGTTGAAGTTTCCGGGGACCCAGGGATTCACAGCTGCCGTTTGGGGCTCGCGAACACAAAAAAACAGACACACAAGCAGAGTCTGGAGTTTTCTGGGGTTTAGGGTGTACAGGGCTGCAGCTATTAAGAGCGGGTTGCCCCCATGTGCCCGGGAGTCAGGGGCAGCCTTGTGGTGGTTGCGCACGGCTTAACACAGGTTCGGACGCCCAAAAGCTTGTAATCAACAAGCACGACCGCGGCCAGGGACGGCGCGGAAAAGTTTTGCGCGCCCTGATCCTGGGGTTGTCCCGAACCCTGGTTAGCGCCGGAGGATGTCTTGCATTTGGATGTGGATTTGCGAAGCCGGCCCGCTGCCGGGAGTCATAAGCACGCGATTCGGCTTCCTGCAGAGCGGTGATGCCGGAAGATGCCTCAAGCGGGGCTTGGCTGCGAAGGCCCAAGGGCCGAAAGGTGTCAGGAAAGCGGGTCATCAGCGGAAGGCACGTGAGCATGGAATATGGATACCATTCAACCCTAAACCCTAAACCCTAAACCCTAAACCCTAAACCCTAAACCCTAAACCCTAAACCCTAAACCCTAAACCAAAGCCGCAGCCACTAAGAGCGGGAGCCAGAGGCCGCCGTGTGTGTTGGTTTGTGCCCAGCTCACCGGGGTTGAGCCCAAATGTGGATTTTGCGCGAAAGGATCATAGGGTTTATAGGACTCATAGATGCTCATAGGGTTTTAAGGACTTAGCGTCATTTTCTAGGGGTTAAAGATGCTCATAGGGGTTTAAAGGACTGAGCGTACATTAGGGCTTCGGGTTTAGGGTTTAGGGTTTAGGGTTTAGGGTTTAGGGTTTAGGGTTTAGGGTTTAGGGTTTAGGGTTTAGGGTTTAGGGTTTAGGGTTTAGGGTTTAGGGTTTAGGGGGATTCTCCGGCTTCGGGCCTTCTTCGCCTCCCTCACACGGGTTTTGCCTTTGATGTGCACCTTGGCGGCGTGGCCCAACGAAGGGTTTAGGGTTTAGGGTTTAGGGTTGAGGGTTTAGGGTCTAGGGTTTAGGGTTTAGGGTTTAGGGTTTAGGGTTTAGGGTTTAGGGTTTAGGGTGATATGTACTACCACCGACTACCAAGTCTTACCATTCCCACGATTCTTACGATGAATCACTATGAATGCCTATGAGTTACTATGAACTACTATGAATTACTAGGAACACGCTATTACGACTATTATTGCTCTTGAAGCTCTCATAACCTCTTGCGAATATGTTCAGTCTAAGCAAAAGGGCCCTAAACCCTAAACCCTAAACCCTAAACCCTCAATGAGTGCTAGGCACCCTGAACATCTCGTTCGTTCTCCAATCCACCAAATCTCTCTCCTTGAACATCTTGGACTTCACTTCCTGGTGCGCAGCCGGTGGAGTGCAGGCATTTACTTGAAGGTTCATGGTACTTACTAACCAATTCTAACTGGGCTTATAACCCTACTTATAATTGGGATAACCCCTATAAGGCCCTTTAGGGGTATTATAAGTAGGGTTATAAGTACAGTTAGAATTGGTTAGTAAGTACCATGAGGCTTCAGCCCTCGGGCTTAGGGGTGAGGGTTTAGGGCTTAGGGGTGTGTAGTGGTGGGCTGTAGGACTTAGGGAAGTTTAGGGTGCCTGGGGTTTAGGGTTTAGATTGTTTGGGGTATAGCTAGTTTAAGATCGAGTTGTTCCGCTTCAAATGCTCGTGGCGACCTCTCACGAAAGCTCGAAACCAGCGCAGATCCTTGACAACAGGTGGCTCTCCAGAAAGCTAACCCTAAAATGCAGAGCCCGAACAAAACCTAAACTCTACACCCCAAACCCTAAACCGAGAAAGCACCCCCAAACCCTAAACTCTACACCATAACCTGAAACCCTGAGCCAAATTCCCGAAATCCTACCCAAAAAAAAACTAAACCCTCAACCCGAAACCCTAAACGCTAAACCCTAAACACTACGCCCTAAACACTAAACCCTAAGACCTACCCCAAAATTCTAAACCCTACTAGCCAAGCTTCGTTCTGTGAGTTCAGGTCGAGGAATCCTGCCGTCTGCTGGTATAAGCCGATCCTGGGTTTAGGGCCAGTACTTGTGGTTTGCCCCGCGCTATGTCAAGACCTAAAGCCTCTGCCCCAAGGCCCGAACCGCTTAAAACCTACCCTAAACCCTGAACCCTGAACCCTGAACCCTAAACCCTAAACCCTAAACCCTAAACCCTCAACCCTAAACAAACAACGTGCCCTGGCTCTGCTCTGCTCGCTGCCCTTGCTGATCGACAATGGTGAAGACCTCCGCCTTCCGAAGAGCTTCTCTGGGCTTGGGTTCTAGGTTGTTTAGGGTTTAGGGTTTAGGGTTAGGGTTTAGGGTTTAGGGTTTAGGGTTTAGGGTTTAAGATTTCGGGTTTAGGGTGTAGGGTTTTAGGGGTTTTAGGGGTTCAGGGTTTAGGGTTTTAGGGTGTAGGGCTGAGGGGTCAAGTTCAGGGTCTACGAGATTCTAAGGGCTTCACCAGGGTTGGGCAAGATTTCTCTGGTAGCTGTACTTGGAGGCTCCTGGTCCTTCGTATACTTGTGACCCACTTAGGGCCCTAACAGGTACTTAAGGGGCTTATATGTGCGATAACTACACTTCTAATGGGTTACTAAGTACCCTGAACCTCCAAGTGTGAATCTTACGGTGCTGCACAGGCGCTTCATAGTTCATGCGGTTTCTTCTAAGTTAGAAGCGCGATGAATTTAAACTGCGCGCGTCCAACTTTTCACCTTAGGGCTTCAGTTCTTAAAGAACGTTTCATAGCTCAACTGGTTTCTTCGTGGTAAAAAAAGACACGATACTATCAGAAACGTGCAGACAAACTATTTGAATGAAGGGGCTAGGGTCCCGGGTCAAACAAACTCAAGAGCCCTGAAGCCTAAATCCCTGAGACCCTAAACCCTAAATCCTAAACCCTAAACCCTAAACCCTAAACCCTAAATCCTAAACTCTAATCACACAGACAGGTAGGCGTAGAGGGGTGCTGCTCCCATAGTGGTTACCTACAGTCTCCAGGAGATATCGTACGCTATAACCACACCGCCCTCGGAGCGGACTTTCACTTGGCTGCACTTAGGAAGGTAGCTATAAATTTAATTTTTAGCTGCCTTATTAAGAAACCCAAGAAACCCAAAAAGGCCAAAGATCTAAAGTTGCAGTAAAGCACCACAAAGAATACGCCCATATAGCTAGAGAAATGCGGAAGCCGTCTACGGAGATGGCGCCACAAAGCGTGTGCAGAGTAAAGCAGCAGCGCGCATGACCCCTCTAAAAAAACCCTAAACTCCAAAGCCCTCAGTGGCGCTAAACCCCAAAACCTCCTCAAGCCCTGACACCTCCACCAAAAAGATCCACGACCCCCAGCTTAGGGTTTACAGTTTAGTGCTTAGCAATCCCTAAACCCTAAACCCTAAACCCTAAACCCTAAACCCTAAACCCTAAACCCTAAACCCTAAACCCTAAACCCTAAACCCTAAACCCTAAACCCTAAACCCTAAACCCCAATCCGAAAGCCCAAGTATCAGCACACAGCGCCTCCCAGTGCGCTGGCAACATGTCGACGTCCTTCTTCGGGCTACAGGTCGCCTTCTGGTCCTTCATCACCTCTTGCAGCTTAGGGTTTAGGGTTTAGGGTTTAGGGTTTCGGGTTTAGGGTTTAGGGTTTAGGGTTTAGGGTTTGGGGTTTGGGGTTTAGGGTTTAGGGTTTAGGGGTTTGCCTACCTTCCCACTCCCTGAGCAAAACCCTGGGGCTAGCCGCCTAAACCTGAAAGCCTTTAAGCCCTAAGCCCTGAAGACGTAAAACCCTCAACCCTACAAATCCTGCAAACCCTAAACCTAAACCCTAAACCCGAAACCCCAAAAGACCGAAGGTCTTTTCAGCACCGGGAAGGTTGAGGCACATCGGACGCCTTGAAGCCTTTGGGGTACCAGGCTACTTACTTGTCCAGTACCTAGGGGAACTAAAGGTCAATCTCTGGGATTCGAAGAGGACTGTATTGCCCCAAAAAGGTTAAAGATTACCTACTCTACTACTAAGGGCACAGTCGGGCATTAGGCTTAGGGTGCTAGGGTTCAGGGTATTGGGCTACATCTAGGCCCGAAGCCCTAAAAAAGCAAAAAGCCCTCAGAAACCCCTTTTTGGCACCTTCAGGGGAAACCCTCTAAGCCCTAAAAACCCTAAAAATATGAAAACCCTCAAAACCTTACTAACCAAAAACAGAACCTGAAAGCCCTCAACACGCAAAAAACCCTGAAACCCCAGAGAAGAAAAAGAAACCTAAAAAAAAACACTGAAACCCTCAAAAACCCTGGTATAAAAAAAAAACTCATAATAATAACAATAATAATAAGAATAATAATAGCAATAACCATAATAATAATCATAATAATCATAACAATAATAAAGAATAACCATAATAATAATAATACTAATAACAATAACCATAATAATTATTATTCTTATTATCATACTAGTAGTAATAGTAGTAACAAAACTGAACGCCCTCAAAACCCTCTGTTTAGGGGCACCTTCAGGAAGCAGTTGTGCTTCGCGCTGTGCAGCGCCACCCGCCCGAAGCCGGCATCCACCACCTTGAAGAGCACCTCATTTTGGGGGGGGATGGTTTGGGGTTTGGGGTTTAGGGTTTAGGGTTTGGGGTTTAGGGTTTAGGGTTTGGGGTTTGGGGTTTGGGGTTTGGGGTTTGGGGTTTAGGGTTTAGGGTTTAGGGTGCAGGGTTTAGGGTGCGGGGTTTAGGGGGCTTCTTACTTCAGCTTGCTTGGAGGCATGGGCTGGGTTTAGGGGTTTAGGCTTTGGGGCTTGGGACCCTAAACCCTAAACCCTAAACCCTAAACCCTAAACCCTAAACCCTAAACCCGAAACCCTTAAACCCTAAATTTAGGGGTTTTAGGGGTTTGAGAGGGTTCAGCTCTCCGAGGCTTTAGGTACGCAGAGCTTGGGGGACTTCAGGTCAAAGGGCTTAGGGCTTAGGGTTTAGGGTTTAGGGTTTAGGGCTGAGGGTTTCGGGTTTGGAGTTTCGGGTTTAGGGCTTAAAGTTTGGGGGTTTAGAGTTTGGAGTTTTGGATTTAGGGCTCAGGGCTTGCAGTTTTAAATCTTTCCATGTAGGGTGTTCGGTTTTTAGGGTTTTAGGGTTTCAGGCGTTTAGCCTTAACCCTAAACCCAGCCTCAACCCTCAATCCTAAACCCCTGAAGCCGCCCTAAACCCTAAACCCTAAACCCTTAACCCTAAACCCCTAAACCCTAAACCCTAAACCCCTGAAACCATCCTAGGCCCTGAAATCTTTGACCTCCTCGTCGTCCGGCAGGTGTTCGTAGCTGTCAACCTTGCCGGTGACTTCCACCTTGTCCGCCTTCATGCCTAGGGTTTGGAGCTGAGGGTGTAGGGTCTAGGGTTTTAGGGTTTAGGGTTAGGGTTCAGGGTTGCTGTAGGCATCTAGTACAGTGTCCACCCCTACCCTCCCCTCGATACAGGGTAGTTCTTAATCAGCTCACTTGCCCCAAGGGCTTTGGGCGGCCAAGGGTTTCGGGGCTTCGGGTTTTGGAGTTTGGGGTTTCGTTCTTCAGGCTTGGTGTCCACAACACCCCCCGCTGGAGCGCCTCAATGCTTTGACCTCCCCACAAGTCTGCCCCCGAGCTGCGCAAAAACCTCTTGTGGCCGACGTTCCACAATGCGACGGTATCGCCCGGCCGCATGGCCTGCTTCACCTGATGGGGCGGCTGAGTTGCAGGCAGGTGCTGGAAGGTGTGGGGAGTCTAGGATCCCTAAACCCTCAACCCTAAACCCTAAACCCTAAACCCTTCGAAGTTTAGGGTTTGGGGCCGGCAGCCATTCAGATCCTCTTTCGGAGAAGGGCTGAAGTGGTGCAGGATCCTGACCCACCAAAAAAAGCCACGGGTTCAGGGTTTTAGGGTTTTCGGGTTTTCGGGTTATCGGGTTTAGGGGTTTAGGGTTTAGGGTTTAGGGTTTAGGGTTTGGGGTTTGGGGTTTGGGGTTTGGGGTTTGGGGTTTTTTGGTTTGGAGTTTAGGGGTTTAGGGGTTACGCTGCTGATGGGAAAAATTTGAAAGCCCTAAACCGCAAACCCTTAGCCTTTAGGGCTTTAGGGCGTTAGGGCTTCAGGGCTTCAGGGGTTTAGGGTATAGGGTTGAGGGTTTTGGGTAAGCCTTGAGGGTTTAGGGCTCCGGGCTTAGTGTGGAACGGCAAATTAGCTTATGGTAAAGATTTTGGGGGCGATGGACTGAAGCCCAAGCCCTAAAGCCACTCACACCATAAGCCCTACATCCTACACCTCTGTATCCCAAGACCCGAAACCTTCAGTCCCAAATCCTTCAACCCTACACCCTAAAACCCCCAAACCACCAAGTCACCAGAACCCTGAAATCCGAATTCTAAACCACACAACCCCCCCGCCCCCGTTCCTAAAACCGTAAGCCCTGCACCTGAAAACCTAAAGCCCTAGATCCTCAACCCTGAACCCTAAACCCTAAACCCTGAACCCTAAACCCTAAACCCTAAACCCTAAACCCTAAACCCTAAACCCCTGGCAGCCCTCTTGGGGCCTCGACGACTTTGAACCGGGCGCCGTACAAAGTGATGGGAAGGTGGAGGTCCGAGCTGCGCTCCTCGCTGCGCTTCATCACCTGAGAGAGGAGGGCTTCTTCTTTGCGAGAGGTTTAGGGTTTAGGGTTTAGGGTTTAGGGTTTAGGGTTTAGGGTTTAGGGATTAGGGTTTAGGGTTTAGGGTTAGGGTTTAGGGTTTAGGGTTTGGGGTTGAGGGGTTAGGGTTTAGGGTTTAGGGTTTCGGGTTTGCGGTTTAGGGTTTAGGGCAGTAGGGGGGGAGGGGCACTTAAAAGGGTTTGTTTAAGGGCTCAGGGTTTCAAGGGCTTAGGGGGTTGTTTCTTGAGCCTGAAACCCTAAACCCTAAACCCTAAACCCTAAACCCTAAACCCTAAACCCCCAAAAATCCTGCCACGCAAGCCTTCAGGGCTTGAATGCTGCTTGGGATTTGGAGGTTTAGTGCTTGAAGGGCTTCGGTGATTGTATAAGTCCTCTTTTTTGAGCCCGGATTTATCAACCCTAAACCCCCAACCAGGGCTAAGGGCCTGAGGGGTTTGGGGTTTGAAGGGTTTAGTTTCTACTTTCTATCCTTAACCCTAAACCCTAAACCCTAAACCCTGAACCCTAAACTCCTAAACCCTAAACCCTAAACCCGAAACCCTAAACCCTAAACCCTAGAGAAGGACTGGGCGGCCTCTTCGGGGCCCTACCGGTCAACATTTCGGACCTTTAGGGTTTAGGGGCTTGAGGGCTTGAGGGCTTGAGGGCTTGAGGGGTTTAGGGGTTCCGGGTTTAGGGTTTAGGGTTTAGGGTTTAGGGTTTAGGGTTTAGGGTTTAGGGTTTAGGGTTTAGGGCCTCAACCCTAACGCCCACGGCTGTTAGCTCATTGCTTCCCAGGCAGCTCCCGCGCCGTCCATGTAGATATACCGGTTCTGATTAGCATTGTGCAAGCCGATCTCCTGGGAGTCAGCATCTAGCGTTTAGGGTCTAGGGTTTAGGGTTGAGGGCTTAGGGTTTAGGGTTTAGGGTGGGGGGGGGATGTAGGGTGTGTGCAGGTTGGCTTCGGGGTGCGCCGCTGCTGAGCTTTCAACCGAAGCTTCTCAAACCTTAAACCCCCAAACCTGAAACTCCCCAACCCTAAACCCTAAACCCTAACCCTAAACCCTAAACCCTAAACCCTAAACGCACAAACCCTAAGTGTCCCCATTGCCGCCGTCGATGACCTGGTAGCGTTCGGCATCCCAGTGCGAAGGCAACCTGGGATTTAGGGAGTTGCAGGTTTGGGGAGTTTAAGGTTTAGGTTTCAGGGTTTAGGGTTTCGGGTTTCGGGTTTAGGGTTTAGGGTTTTATGGGTTTGTGGGTTTATGGGTTTATGGGGTTTAGGGTGCTCGGGTTTTAGGGTTTAGGATTAAGGGTGTGGGGGATAGGATAAGCGTTAAGAGTTTTTGGGTTTGAAGGCTGTGGGCTGCTAGGGGTTTAGGGCTTAGGATTAAGGTTTTGGGGATTAGGATAATGGTTTAGGGTTTGAGGAGATTAGGATAATGGTTTAGGGCTTAGGATTAAGGTTTTGGGGATTAGGATAATGGTTTAGGGGTTTAGGGTTTGAGGGCTTGAGGGTGCTACGGTTTTAGGGTTCAGGATTAAGGGCTGGGGTTTAGGATTAAGGGTTTAGGGCTTTAGGGCTTGAGGGCGCTAGAGCTTTGAGGATTTTGAAGGTTTTGAGGGGTTTCTGGGCTTGGTAGGGTTTTAGAGCTTTGGTTTAGAATTTAGGGTTTAGGGTTTAGGGCGTAGGGCTTAGGGCGCTGGGCTGCGGGTTCAAGGTATAGGGTTGAGGGCAAGTTTGGGGCATAAGGAACATGAACTAAGCTGCCGAAAGCAGGAGATGCAAATGTACATATGACGCAGACGTAGACATAGACTTAGACATTAGGGTTTAGGGTTTAGGGTTTAGGGTTTAGGGTTTAGGGTTTAGGGTTTAGGGTTTAGGTTTAGGGTTTAGGGTTTAGTGACATAGACGTAGACATAGACATAAACGTAGACGTTCGACATACACACATCCGTTATCCTTTGATACACATTCGGGTTACCATAATCAGGAACCCACGTCTTTTGTGCTATCCATCCATCCACGTCTTGGTAGCCTATTTTAAGTTGCACAACAGCAGCCGTAAACCCTCAACTCTAAAACCCTAAAACCCTAAAACTGTAAAACCCTGAGCCCAAAATGAACCCTGAAAACCCGAAAACCCTAAACTCTAAAAACCCTAAACCTCTGAACCCCTAAACCCGAAGCCCCTGAACCCGAAACCCTAAAATCCTACACCCTAAAACCCTGAACCCTAAACCCTGAACCGAAAGCCTTAGCAACAACCCAACAGCAAACACAACCCTAAACCGTAAACCCTACACCCTAAACCCTCAACCCTAAACCCCAAACCCTAAACCCTAAACCCTAAACCCCAAACCCCAAACCCTAAACCCTGAACCCTAAACCCTAAACCCTAACCCTAAACCCTAACCCTAAACTCTAATCCCTAAACCCTAACTCAGCGGCTCATCCACTTCTCGGCTGCTGCTGCCCTGGGAGGCAGGTCTGGGGCAGGCTCGGCGTTTTGGAGCTTAGCGTGCAGGATTGTGGCTTTGTTTGGGGTTTAGGCTTTAGGCTTTAGGGTTTAGGGTTTAGGGTTTAGGGTTTAGGGACTAGGGTCTATATAGGGGTTAGGGTTTAGGGTTTAGGGTTTCAGGAGAGGTTTCAGGGGTTGAGGGAAGGTTTAGGGATTAGGGTTTAAGGCTTAGGACTGCAGGGTTTAGGGTTTAGGGCTTAGGGTTTAGGGTTTAGCGTTTAGGGTGGCCCTAAACCCCAAACCCTCGTGCCTGGGTGTCGAGGCCTTCCCTGGGCTGCTTTATGAACCCTAAAACCCCCAAAACACCCCCGAACCCAAGCCTGCATCT
Organism: Symbiodinium natans; assembly: GCA_905221605.1. Taxonomy (NCBI): domain Eukaryota; class Dinophyceae; order Suessiales; family Symbiodiniaceae; genus Symbiodinium; species Symbiodinium natans. The sequence goes on from CAJNDS010002114.1 coordinate 371,964, forward strand.
TGTTGTCGATGGACATCTTCACGAAGCGATTGTACTTCCAGTTGTGTAAGGCAATCCTTGGGCAGCCCAACCACGCTGAAGAATTGAGGATATTCGTTCTTGGGTTTAAGGTTTGGGGTATAGGGCTTAGGGGTTTGAACCCAAACACATGTGCAAAAGCGTGCCAATGAGTCTCCTAGAGTCAAGCCCCGTCCCGCGTCCACCACACGGAAGGGCTCCCCATACCAGTCGTCCTTGACCTCATCGGGTCGCTACATGGTCCCCTCACATGGCGCCCTTCAATGGAGACCCCTTGTATACCCCCTTCTTTTTCCCCTAACAACCCAAGGAAGGGCCGACACTTCCTTCAGAACCCTTTAAAGAGGGTAAGGGCGCCATATGAAGGGCTCATAGAGCTACCTTCACCGAGTAGCGGTTGAGGGTTTAGGGTCTAGGGCCTACGGATATAAGAATAAGCATTGTGGGTCGTTCTTACAGGGCGATGATAGTTGCTACTGATTTAGGCTCCTTTAGTTGCTATATATGCTGGTATAGAGGAGGTGTGTGAGGTTGCGTGAGGTTGAGGGGGTGCAATTGGCATCGGATGTGAGTGTCAGGAAAGGGCTTAACCCTCAACCCCACTTCAGGGGTATCTACAAGTAGAGCTTACCCCAAATGAAGCTTCGACCTGTTTTAACTCCTTATAACCCGAGCGTACAACTAACCCCTGAGCCCCCAACAAGTCCCAATCAAGAATCGAAGCAGCCACAACTACAGACGCCCTACTTAGACCCCCGGTCGGATCCAAAAAACAGGGTTTAGGGTTTAGGGTTTAGGGTTTAAGGTTTCGGGTTTAGTACCCTATACTATCATTGGGTCATTCTTAGGAACCCTGGGAGGGGATCTGTTTGTGCCTGGTAACCCAGAAACCAAATTCTGAGAAGGGCTGCCTTTTTTGGGTTTTGGGTTTAGGGTTTAGGGTTTAGGGTTATTTCATAAGGGAAACCATAAACCAAAAAAAGGGGTAAAGGGTACCACCGGGCTACCAAGTTTGGAGCCTCCCACACTTCTGGGGGCACTTATCAGCCTAGAGCCACCATGAGGCTTGCAGTCTACGACGAAAAACACTCACAACTCTGGACCGATGAAGTCCGGTGCCCAGCCCCTGAACCCTAAACCCTAAACCCTAAACCCCAAACCCCAAACCCCAAACCCCAAACCCCAAACCCTAAACCCTAAACCCTAAACCCAAACCCCTAAACCCTAAACCCTAAACCCTAGACCCTAAACCCTAAACCCTAAACCCTAAACCCCTAAACCCCTAAACCCCTAAACCCCTAAACCCTAGACCCTAAACTCTTGCCGCCAAAGCCACCTCCTCCTTGGTGTCTCGGGGTGGACCTCCTTCCACCGTCCCATCCGACTTCATGCCTTTTGGTAGCCCAGTCACCATGTTTTAACATTAAGGTTTAGGGGCTAGGGTTTAGGGTTTAGGGTTTAGGGCTTAGGGCTTAGGGTTTAGGGTTTAGGGTTTAGGGTTTAGGGCTTAGGGTTTAGGGTTTAGGGTCTAGGGCTTAGGGTTTAGGGTGCCACTGGGCTACCAGGCTTCGGGAGACAACGCGCAAAATGGCACGCTGGAGAAGTGGAAGGAAGAAGGGCTCGACGGCAGGGGCACATCTGCCCCTATGGGGTTCTTAAGGGTTTAGGGTTTAGGGTTTAGGGTTTAGGGTTTAGGGTTTAGGGTTTAGGGTTTAGGGTTCAAGGGGGGTAGGTAATTGGGTTCCCCAATACTCCCTACTACTCCCGAAGGCTCTCTAAGCTTCCCTAAAGTTCCCTAGGTACACCCATCCCCGCAGAACCCTATAGTGAACCCGAAGCCCTGAAGCGGCAGTTTTCCAACACGAAACCTCCGAAACCGAGCTGCCAAACCCTACATCTCGTAAAACCCATGTACCCCCAGTTATGGCTGCCCACGGGCCTCCTTGGAAACCCCAAACCCTAACTCTAAGCACTGAAAGCACCTCTCTAGCCCTAAACCCTAAACCCTAAACCCTAAACCCTAAACCCTAAACTGCTAGCAGAGTGTCGCACCAAGCGGTTGCGATCTGTGCAGTAAAGGGCGATGAGGTCGCCATCCTTGAGGATCGTGGGCGCCTGGAGATGCTGGAAATATGGATTCAGGGGGCTTGGGGGCTTGGGAGGTTAGGGTTTAGGGTTTAGGGTTTAGGGTTTAGGGTTTAAGGTTTAGGGTTTAGGGTTTAGGGTTTAGGGTTTAGGGTTTAGGGTTTAGGGTTTAGGGTTTAGGGTTTAGGGTTTAGGGTTTAGGGTTTAGGGTTTAGGGTTTAGGGTTTATGCTCAGGGGTTTGGGGGCTCGCGTTGCTGAAGCACTTGCATGCATGAGCCCCGCCCGCCTTGGTAGTGGCCACCACCTTCACCACCTTGAACCACTCCTCTCGGCTGTGACGGAGCTTGCATACTATCTACCCCCAAGCACAAAGCCCAAAACCCTACACCTCAAACCCTACACCCCACAGTCTCCGAACCTCGGGCTCGGCTCCCTCTTAGCAGGGCTCCTACATCTCTGATACCCGAACAGGGCCCCGCATCTATCACAGGTCCCCCTTACTGGGCAGCTTGGCTTGAGCTCCTTGAATCTCCGAACCCCAGTAAGCCCGTAAACCCTAAGCCCTCGGCCCCCCGAGCCCTAAACCCTAAGCCCGAAACCCTAAACCCTAAACTACCCTACACGCACAGCCCTAAACTACCCTAACCCCTAAACCCGAAACCCTAAACTACCCTAAACCCGAAACCCGAAACCCTAAACTACCCGAAACCCGAAACCCGAAACCCGAAACCCTGAACCCGAAACCCCAAACCCTAAACAACCCGAAACCCTAAACCCTAAAGAACCCGAAACCCGCAACCCGAAACTACCCTGAACCCGAAACCTGAAACCCTAAACAACCCGAAACCCTAAACCCGAATCCCTAAACAACCCGAAACCCGAAACCCTAAACAACCCGAAACTTTAAACCCTAAACTACCCGAAACACGAAACCCTAAACACGAAACCCTAAACCCGAAACTACCCTGAACCCCAAACCCTAAACCCTGAACCCGAAACCCTAAACCCTAAACTACCCGAAGCCCTAACCCTAAACCCTAAACCCTAAACCCGAAACCCTAAACCCTAAACTACCCGAAGCCCCGTCCTTCTTCCAGCCGCTTGGCAGCTCCTCGGGCCTCATCGCACCGGTCACCGTCAGCCAGCCCTTGGCTGTGTCGCAGGAAATTCGGGGGCCCAACACCCCAAGTCCTAAACCCTAAACCCTAGCCCTAAACCCTAAACCCCAGCCCTAAACCCTAAACCCTAAACCCTAAACCCTAAACCCTGAACGCCCTAAACCCTAAACCCTTTGGAGACTGGGTTTTGTGTGGTCCAACTGCGAAGCCTGCTTTTTGGCTGCTGGGGCCAGGACCCAAGGCGGCAGTCAGAAAAGAAAAGTGTAGAAACGCCCGTCGCTAGGGGTGAGGCACTAGAGAGCAATACAAAACAAGACAGAACTACGAGACAGCAAAACCCTAAACTGCGTTCCTAGGATTCGCCATCTGAGGGCGCCCAGCCCGACCAACACTCATACGAGGTCGGGTTTAGGGTTAACCTTAAACCCGAAACCCGAAACCCTATATCATCCGACACTGAAAAGCCTAAGTCACCCGAGCCAGGGCCTCGCCAAAGTATCTGAAAACCGCAAGCCACCCCCCGCCTGCACCCCAAACCCCCCGAGTTCGGGTTTTGGGACAGTGTAGGGTAGTTTAAGGTTCAGGGCTTAGGGTTTGACCCGAAACCCTCGCGTGCATGGCCTGCTTGACCATGGTCGTGGCGTCTCTGTCCACGAAGCCAGTGCAAGCCTCTCTGTTAGTCTTGTTATTATTGTTAGCATTGTTATTATAGCATTGTTAGTATTGTTATTAATGATATTATTGTTCTTGTTGTTATTATTGTTACTAGTGTCACTATTGTTACTATTGTTATTGTTGTTATTATTGCTATTATTGTTATTATTGTTATTATTGTTATTATTGTTATTATTGTTATTATTGTTATTATTGTTATTATTGTTATTATTGTTATTATTGTTATTATTGTTATTATTGTTATTATTGCTATTACTGATTGTTACTATTACTATTCTGATTTTTTCTATGATTATTACTTTTGTGTTATTACTTTTGTTTTGTTGTTTTGTGGGGGGGGGGGGGGGGGGGGGGGGGCCAGGGGGGGGGGGGGGCAGGGGGTGGGGGGGCAGGGGGGGGGGGGGGCAGGGGGGGGGGCTAGGTTTTAGGGTATATTAACGGGAGGTCCATTGTGACTATGGGTGTTTTTATGTGAATTTTCTTCCCACCACTGCTGCCTGGGGCATATCAAGCCTCAATTAATCCTAAACGCGAAGCCCCTCCAAAAACACACCACACACACACACAGAGACACATGTACATTATATATATATATATATATATATATATATATATACATCCAAGTTTGTTCTAATTCTATGTGTGCTGTGTGCTTCGATCAGCCCAAGCCTCAAGCTAACCAACGAGGGAGCCTCCTACCATTTTCGGAAATGTAGCTAAGAATACTTTGCCTATCGTGGCAGCTATTCCCAAAGCAGCGGCACTCGAACG
>CAJNDS010002114.1:381631-384131 GCA_905221605.1 Symbiodinium natans
GTTTAGGGTTCAGGGTTTAGGGTTTAGGGTTTAGGGTTTAGGGTTTTAGGGTCTTAGGGTCGGCTCCTGTTGTGAAGCGAGTTGTGGAAGGCCACCATTCCCATGCCCGCATCCACGACCGTGAAGCGCTCGCCCGCCCACGTCACCGGCAGCTCTCCCGTGTCCTGGGGCTCTTCGTGGGGAAGTGAGGGAAACCCTAAACCCTAAACCCTAAACCCTGTATAATCCCTTAAAGGGTATAAGTAGGGCTACCTCCATTCCCTACGAAGAACCAGCCAGTCTCCCGTGTCCTGGTTCTTGAGAGTCAGCCTCTCCTTGTCCATGCCTCAGGCACCCACAAGAAGCCGGTTGAGAGGGCATGGTTTAGGGTTTAGGGTTTAGGGTTTAGGGTTTAGGGTTTAGGGTTTAGGGTTTAGGGTTTAGGGTTTAGGGTTTAGGGTTTAGGGTTTAGGGTTTAGGGTTTAGGGTTTAGGGTTTAGGGTTTAGGGTTTAGGGTTTAGGGTTAGGTTTAGGGTTTAGGGTTTAGGGTTTAGGGTTTAGGGTTTAGGGTTTAGGGTTTAGGGTTTAGGGTTTAGGGTTTAGGGTTTAGGGTTCACCCCTTTTTCGGGGCCCTTGTAGGGGGGATTCTATTCTATTTGGGGTCTTAAGGGGCATCCCTATGTTGGGGAAATACCCCACAAAGCTTTAGGGTTTCCGGCCGCCAGGGCGCAAAGCTCAAGCAACTTGCTTCTTCTCTCCACCCGAGCGGCTCACAAACTGCTTCGAGTGCTCGTTGTAGAGTCCGACGGTGTCGCCAGGCTTCAGGACTTGATGCTCCTGAGCGGAGAGGAGGGGGAGGGCTCCCCGGTAAGGGACACAAGCAGGGATCCGCTGAACGGGGGGACCTACATGGACCTACCCTAGGGGTTTATGCAGGTGCGCAGTCTTCAGGTTTCGGGAGCAAAGAAAATGCTGTGACTTTTTGCACCACGGAGCTGGGGATCACAACCGATGGTCCGAAACCTTGCCTCCACCCCAAGTCACGAAGGCGGGTGGAAACCGGCCAAGAGGTCAAACCAGACCATAAGGCAGTGGGTGGCAATCCGACATCTCCTCTTCGTTCTGATTTCAGACGCACTTCCCGCATGTCCGGCCTGCGACCTCCAAAGTGACCTCCACACCTCGGGCAGAGGGTTGAAACCTCACCTCCTCGCAGACGGGCTGCAAACTCTCACCCATGCAAGAGGGTTCGGAAGCGCATGCAGAGTTTGCCTGGGGCCTATGGCGGGGAGACTGCGGGTCTCGAAAGCAGAGGCGAAGTCCGGGCCGAGGAAGAAAGAGCGAGGCACGAAAGACGACAAAGAGGGCAAGGAGGAAGCCGGTGCAGATTCCGGGTCAGAGCGTGAAAAGGGATCAGCGATCCCTAGCAGTCGGACCAAAGGCCCCACCGAGTGCTGGATGCCCCCACAGAAAGCAGGCAAAACCTGCGGAACCCACGTCAAGCTTGGGCAGGAGTTTGGGGGTCTTTGGCCTCTGGGGTGCGAGATCCTGATGCATGGCCTCAACCCATGCTAAACCCTAAACACCTGCGACCCCAAACAACAAAACCCACAAAACCTTGAAAACCCTAAACCCTAAATACCTAAATACCCCAAACCCTAAAACCCTCATACCCTAAATCCTACCACCCGCTCCCCCCCCCCTCGGCATGGGAAAACCAAGAGGGGGTTGGGCATGCATATGAAGGGTTGCACATTTTTAGCAGGATGAAGAGTCCGCTTCAAATGGCAGCATCCCCTTCTGTCAACTGCCCTAAGAACCTAAGCGGCAGGAGTGTTTTTTGTTGGTAGCGAGTGCATTCGGACCTAAGCCCCGAAGCCCTGAAACCCTACACCCTAACCCGAAAAAACAACCTCGGAACACCGAAACCACCAAACCCTAAACCCTCAACCCTCAACCCTAAACCCTAAACCCTAAACCTCCGGGCAAGGCACCCGTGTCAGATAGTCGCGACGCAGCGTGGTTTGCCAGCACGTCACGGCATCCACCACCTCCCACAGGGCTCAAAGGTAGAGGGCCCCCTTGGAGTGGTAACGGGTAGGGTTTAGGGTTTAGGGTTTAGGGTTTAGGGTTTAGGGGTTTAGGGGTTTAGGGGTTTAGGGGTTTAGGGGTTTAGGGGTTTAGGGGTTTAGGGGTTTAGGGGTTTAGGGGTTTAAGGGTTTAGGGGTTTAGGGGTTTAGGGGTTTAGGGGTTTAGGGGTTTAGGGGTTTAGGGGTTCAGGGGTTTAGGGGTTTAGGGGTTTAGGGGTTTAGGGGTTTAGGGGTTTAGGGGTTTAGGGGTTTAGGGGTTTAGGGGTTTAGGGGTGATGGCTCTACCTGACCGTTCGGGGTTCAGGAAACCCTAAACCCTACTAGCACCCACCCCCGAACCCAAACCCGAAGCCCTCAACCCCCCCCCCTACTTCGAGCGACCTATCAACGTTCAAGTGTTTGGGGGCCTTTTTGGCTTCCCCAAAACCCTC
>CAJNDS010002114.1:389131-399131 GCA_905221605.1 Symbiodinium natans
CTTTTTTTGTCGTAAACTCCCCTACAAACGCTGCCGAGATACTGGTTGCTGCTGCCCGAGGGGATGGTTTCGAAGGTTTTCGGGTTCATGGGGAGGTCGGCCCCCCACGCCTCTGGGGCGCAATCGCAGGGGTGAAGCCAGAAGTCCTGAATCTGTTTGGTGGCTGGATCAGGATGTAGGGTTTAGGGTTTAGGGCTTAGGGTTTAGGGTTTAGGGTTTAGGGTTTAGGGTTTAGGGTTTAGGGTTTAGGGTTTAGGGTTTAGGGTTTAGGGTTTAGGGTTTTAGGGTTTAGGGTTAGGTTTAGGGTTTAGGGTTTAGGGTTTAGGGTTTAGGGTTTAGGGTTTAGGGTTTAGGGTTTAGGGTTTAGGGTTTAGGGTTTAGGGTTTAGGGTTTAGGGTTTAGGGTTTAGGGGGTTCGAGAACTTGGCCACTTCTCTGCTCGCCACATGGGCCGAAGGGGGTTCAGGGCTTAGGGGTGTTGGGCTGAGGATTTCTTTTTAGGTGTAGAGCTTACGTCCCTAAACCCTAAACCCTAAACCCTAAACCCTAAAGCAACAAAACCCTCTCCTCGGGAGCCTCGGTGCTGGGGTCATCGATGACGAAGGCTGGCAGGCCCTCGCACAGACTCCATTTGACAGCTCAGGCTTGGCCGAGGGCCCCTAAACCCTAAACCCTAAACCCTAAACCCTTCAGCCGCAGCACGTCAGGGGAACAGAACTCTGGGAGTCGAAGACCCCCTTGCAGATGTGGGGCTTAGGGCTCGTGCTGAGACCTGACTGGTCCTTACGAGGTAACCACGGAATGTGGTAGCCTGCAACCCCTGGAAGGGTCATGTAAACAGCTATGATTGTTACATACCTAATTTTCTGATTCCCTACTGAGACCTAGCATGAAACCTGCAACCCTAAAGCCCAAAGCACGGAAAGAGCCCCTACCCAGAGACTCCAATCACACAGCTTGACTCCGAATATTCCGTAGATCACATGGGGATCCCATTCATAATCTAACGACTAAGCCTAAACCCCAAACCCCAAACCCTGAGCCCTGAACCCTAAACCCTAAACCCCAAACCCTGAGCCCTAAACCCTAAACCCTAAGCCCTAAGCCCTAAACCCGAAACCCTAAACCCCCCCAAGCCCTAAGCCCTTCCCTGCCTCCTCTGGCGGGCCAAAGGCCTTCGCGGGACTCGCATGCCACGCACTTGCGGCTGAGGTCTTCGGGTTTAGGGTTCGGGGTTTGGGGTTTAGGGTTTAGGGTTTAGGGTTTAGGGTTTAGGGTTTGGGGTTTAGGGTTTGGAGTTTGGGGTTTCGGGTTTGGGGTTTCGGGTTTAGGGCTTCGGGTATAGGGTTTCGGGTTTTGGGGTTTTAAGTAAAAACATAGGATTTAGGGCTTTTTTAGGGTTAGGGTCTACGGCTGATGGTTTAGAGTTTTTGGCTCTTGAGGTTTCGTGCTTCGGGTGCAGAGTTCCCCACCCTAAACCCTAAACCCTAAACCCTAAACCCTGAAACTCAAGTCCCTGAAACCCGGTTTAGGGTTTAGGGTTTAGGGTTTAGGGTTTAGGGTTTAGGGTTTAGGGTTTAGGGTTTAGGGTTTAGGGTTTAGGGTTTAGGGTTTAGGGTTTAGGGTTTAGGGTTTAGGGTTTCTAAACCCTAAACCCTTAACCCTTAAAATCCCTGTAGCCCCCCGCACGTACCCGCAAGCCTAAACCCCCCCCCCAAACCCTTCAACCTTAAACCCTCAAACCTTGAGCCCTCGAAACCCGAAATTCCTAATCCCAAAAACCCTTAAACCTTAAATCCTCAAACCCCTAAACCTTCCAAAACCCTTATATCAACTTAAACCATACACCCTAAACAACTCATAAGCCCTTAAACCCTAAACCCGAAACCCTAAACTCCATTTTAAGCCTCTCAAAATCGGCCTGCGGCTTCGCGCACCCCCGGGCGGCAACCTGGACGTCCGCGGACGGCACGCAGCTCTGGACTGGGCCTTGGGGTTTAAGGTTTAGGGTTTAGGGTTTTGGGTCGGGGCTTTTACAAGGTAGCGAACGCGCAGGTATACACAGGGTTCGGGGTCTAGGGCCTGGGGCTTAGAGTTCTGAACAAACCCTATAAACCCTGAGCTCCCTAAACCCTAACCCTAAGCCCAAACCCTGAACCCTGAACCCTAAACCCTAAACCCTAAACCCTAAACCCTGAGCCCTAAACCCCTCAAGCAGCCCACCCTCCTAAACCCTGAGCCCGGCGCCCCGCAGCTCGTAGTAGCCAACATCCTGGGCCCGTTTCAAGGCTTAGGGTTCAGGGTTTAGGGTTCAGGGTTTAGGGTTCAGGGTTTAGGGTTTAGGGTTTAGGGTTTCGGGTTTAAGGTTTAGGGCTTAGGGTTTCGGGTCTACAGGGTTTGGGCTTCAGAGTCCCTAGTCTAGGGTCGAAGTGCGGGCCAGGCGCAGGTTTTTGGACCTTAGACCTTTGGGTTTTGGGCTTAGGGAGATGCTCTTTGTATGGAACGTATGGAGCGCAAACGGGGGGGTTGGACGGAGTCTTCCCCACGGAGCAGGCCACAAACCCGACGCGCACAAGCCCCTCAAAGCTGCTGAGGGAAGCTGACTTGCGCGGCTAGCCACCCCAAGATCGGGGAGCTTTGGCGTTTTGGGGCGTGTTGAGGGGTTTTGCAGTTTTAGGTTTCGAGTTCTTGGTGGTCTCGGATTCAGGGCAAGCAACATTGTGCCATACATGGACCGAGCAGCGGGTTTCAGGTAGTCGCTGCTGGACGGCGATTGGACCACCCACTCCTGCTGAGACTGGGGGCTTTGGGGGGCTTAGGGGTTTAGGGTTTGGGGTTTAAGGTTTGGGGTTTGGGGTTTGGGGTTTAGGGTTTAGGGTTTAGGGTTTAGGGTTTAGGGGGTTTAAGGCTTGGGGCTTGGGGTTTAGGATTCAATTGGCTGCAGGCTGCTCATCGCCTAAAGCCCCCAAGCCGAGTTGAACGTTCGTGGGAACCTGCCTCAGGTAGGGGCGGAAGGTACCCCAAAGAAAGGGGGGCTAGTACCAGTTCAAGAAACTACAGCTTTCTCGGACCCCAACTTACAAGACTTACAACTACCAATGAACCTCCAAGCAGTCCCTAAAGCCTAAACCCTTACAAAACCCTCAACAAAAATCTCTAAACCCTAAAACTTGGGATGTTCCCACTTACACTAGCCCTTCGTAGGGATTATAGTAGGGCCACTATAATCCCTTCTAAGGACTGTTAGTATAGGGGGGAACATCCCCAACATAAAACCCTAAACCCCCTTGCACAACCCTCAAAAAAACCGAACCCAAAAACCCTAAATCCTTCAAGACTTTCAAACCCCACAGAGACCTCCACCTTTTGCCGAGGATCTGATGTGCTGCACTTGCCATGGTCGGATGGGTACTTCGCCATGTAAAACGAATCCTGATTAGGGCTTCGGGATGTGAAATTCAAAGCTTAGGGTTTAGGGCTTAGGGCTTAGGGTTTAGGGTTCAGGGTAGACCTCCACAGAAGGCTTTAACCTTTAACAGGAAGAAGCCTGCTTCCAGCAGATACAACTATACCCCAAATGAATCCATGCCCACCCGAAACAAAACCGATCGGGCTAGGGGCTTCGAGCCCTTCACCGGACTCCTTGCGGGGGGCCTCCACGGTCGGAAGCCCCTAAACCCTAAACCCTAAACCCTAAACCCTAAACCCTAAACCTTTGACCCTAAACCCAGGGCCTCCAGGGTCGGGGCCTTCTTCTGGTAGAAGACCCGGCCGTGGGAGTCTTGGCCCAGAGGGCAGTAGAGGCCTCGTTCGAGGGGGGGGGGGGAAAGGGGGAGGGTGGGGCGGGGGAGGGGGAGGCGGAGAGGGGGAGGGAGGGGGTGGGAAGGGTATTGGGGGGGTAGGGGGATGGGTTCGGGAGGGAGGGGGGGAGGGAGGGTGGGGGAGGGAGGGGGGGGATGTGGGGGGGGGGGGGGTGGGGGAAGGTGGTTCTCAACAGTTTAGGGGTTTAGAGGGTTTTAGGGTGTTTAAGGGGTTTTAGGGTTTATCGGGGTTTAGGGGTTAACGGGTTTAGGGTTTAGGGGCTTAGGGTTGGGTGTTATAGGGGCTTAGAGGGCTTCGGTTAGGGTTAGGGGTTTAAAGAGGGTTTAGGGGTTTAGGGTTTAGGGGTTTAGGGGTTTAGGGTTTAGGGGTTTAGGGGTTTAGGGGTTTAGGGGTTTAGGGGTTTAGGGGTTTAGGGGTTTAGGGGTTTAGGGGTTTAGGGGTTTTTGGGGTTTTGGGGTTTTGGGGTTTTCGGGTTTAGGGTTTAGGGGTTTTGGGTTTACGACTTAGGGTTTCGGGTTTAGGGTTTAGGGGGGTTCTCAGGGTTTTCGGGGTTGAAGGGGTTAAAGGGGTTTAGGGGTTTAACAAACCCCTAGGGCTCAAGTGTCGAGAGTTTCGTGTTGAGGGTTTAGGGTTCATTATTTTGGTGGGGAAGGGTCCACTCCTCTAAACAAAACTACAAAAATAGAAGCAGAAGCACCCCAAACCCAAAACGCAGAAACCTTACACACCCCAAACCCCAAACCCCTAAACCCCCAAACCCCAAACCCCAAACCCTAAACCCTAAACCCTAAACCCCCAAACCCCAAACCCTAAACCCTCAACTCGCGCCTGACGTGCGGTAATCCCCTAAACCCTAAACCCTAAACCCTCAACCCTAAACCCTAAACCCCCAACGGAAGGTGCGCCTGACGTGCGGTAATCCTGGCTGCCGCCCACTTCCATGCAGGCGGCGGCCTGCCCGCAGTCCGGCACTTTGACCCAGACGGTGACATCGGCCCTCAGCTTACAGCCAAGCAGGAGTTTAGGGTTTAGGGTTTGGGGTTTAGGGTTTAGGGTTTAGGGTTTAGGGTTTAGGGTTTGGGGCTTCCCAGGCTGTTCAGATCGAGCTGCCCGGAAGATCGAAGGGCGTACCTGAGCTGTTCGTGAAGGCCTTCAAGACTTTCTTATTGAGATGTTCCCCCTCCTTTACTAACAGTCCTAAGTAGGGATTATCTACCCCCCATTGTACCTTGGCTGTTCGTGGAACCCTTTACGACCTACTTATTGGGATGTTCCCCCTCGGACTAACAGTCCCTCCTTAATCTAGGAAATTATCATACCCCTATTATAAGTTGTATGAATCCCTACTAAGGACTGCTACTATAAGGGGGAACATTCCAACTTACTTGTGATTTGTTGCTGCCCCCTGATGAACAGAACCAACCGTACAGAATTCAAAACCCTAAACGCTGCGCCGGAAACCCCAAACCCTAAACTTAAACCCCAAACCCTAAACCCCAAAACCCTAAACCCTAAAGCCGTTTTCAGGTAGAGGCCAGGTACTGCTTGCAGGAGTCGGCCGTCCACCAGAAGTGAGAGCAGGTCTTGTCCATGCGGCACTTGCTGAGACATTTCTTAGCTTCGACAAGCTCAGGGTTTAGGGTTTAGGTTTAGGGTTTAGGGTTTAGGGTTTAGGGTTTAGGGTTTAGGGCTTAGGGCTTAGGGTTTAGGGTTTAGGGCTTGGGGTTTAGGGTTTGAGGGTTCAGGCCTTGGGGGCTGGTGATCCATCTTGACCTTTCCCAAAATTCGGGTGCCTCGGATATGCCCCAAAAGACTCGTATCCTTAAGATAGGAACCACCAAACCCCAAACCCTAAATCCCAAACCCTAAACCCGATCTGAAGCAGAGCGTCCTCCTCTGGAAGGCCCTTGTCCTCACGCGTAACCGCTGCCTTGACCTTCTTCTTCTCCTGGGCGGGTTTAGGGTCTTAAGGTTTAGGGTTTAGGGTTTCGGGTTTAGGGTTTAGGCTTTAGGACTTAGGGTTTAGGGTGTCTTCCATCGCGGGCTTATTAGTAAAGATAAAAGGCTTCATTAATTGTATAATCATCACATTCACATTAATTTGCGTTAAAATAGTATTATTCATGAGCCCTTTGAAATGATTTCCAAAATTACAGTCTTCTTCTCACTTTATTCGTTCCTTAAATACTAAATCCTTGGTAATTCCTGGCTCTAATGGTAAAATGAGAAGTCCTAATGAACAATTCTTTGTAAACTCGCGAAGCCACGACCATTCATTCTATTCATTCGTTCATGCATTTACAAATCTATTATATTTATAGGGTGTTTTAATTCGTTTTTGAATTAATAAATCCAGAATGAAAAGTTTGCAAAGAGAATTTGATTGTAAATTCCATATGAAAAGATAATATAATTTCTAAGGAATGAAGACGTGAACAAAAGGATTAAAGGAACCAAGAAACCAAAAACACTCACTAAAAGCGTGAAGCATGAACGAGGTTATAATCAACGCGCCCCACAAGAACAGAATGAAGATGGAATGCTTTCACGGTGTGCCCATTAATAATTATTATCTGGTGCGTCTTATTAATTAGTGTACTCGTTCGTTTATTACAACATACTAGTTTATGAGGAACGAATACGCACTATTAATAAATTCATGCGAATACGCTTCGTACGCCAAATTCATGCTTTTAATGCGGCTCGCAAGATTATTAATATAAAGCCGCATGCATGATTACTTGTCTGGTTTCATGAAGAGATCCTAATTCACGATGGAAAAGCATTAGTTTGTACATGAAATTACTTCGCCTTATTATTACTACTAAGAAGAGAATACAGAATGACATTAGGGTTTAGGGCTTAGGGTGGGGGAAATCGAAAATTGTTTCCAAGGCCAATCCCAGTTGCCCAGCAGACGTTGTCCTTGATGTCAATCGTCAGGCCGGTCCGAACCTCGAGAAGCAGACCCCTGAACCTAAGCCCCTCAGCCCATACTTCGGGGTTTGGGGCTTAGGGTTCAGGGTTTGAGGGTTTCGACCAAAGCCCTAAACCCTCAACCCTAAACCCTAGACCCTAAACTCTAAACCCTAAACCCTAAATCCTAAACCGCAAACCCTCAACCCTACTCCGAGAACCAGGCAGGCGCAAGCTCCTCCCCGAAGTCGCCATAGATCGAGCAGCGGACCTCTTCGCGCAGCGTGGGGAGCGAGGGGAGCTTAGGGCGCCAAAGGGCTTCGGGTTTGGGGTTTAGGGTTTAGGGTTTAGGGTTTAGGGTTTGCAAAAGGGTTTCGGGTTTGGGCTTCGGATTCTTGGGATTCAGGGCGTAAAAGGGCTTGGTGGAGGGCTTGGGGTTTAGAAGAGCTTGGGCCTTGGGGTTGACAAGGGTTTGGGCTTGGAGTTTCGTTGAGGTTGAAATTTTCATGGGTAAGTAGGCTTGAACTGTGACTAAAATGTACTGCCTGGAAGTAGCCACAGTGATATCTGGCACCTCATCTAGGGTTCTCACCACCCTTCGTATAGCTACCTTCCCGTAGACCCTCAGCCCAAACCCCTAAACCCTAAACCCCTAACCCTAAACCCTAAACCCTATACCCTGCTCATAACCTCGGCTACAACCAGTCGATACCCATGAACCTCCGGGGCCGAGGGTTCAGGCGTTAGCCCTAAACCCTAAACCCTAAACCCTAAACCTTAAACCCTAAACCCTAAACCCTAAACCCTAAACCTTAACCCCTAAACCCTAAACCCTAAACCCTAAACCCTAAACCTCGTCGGCTGAACCCCAAGAAGCCCTTAAGGGCTTCGGGATGCGGGGCTCCCAAGGGGCTTAAGTGTTTTTAAGGGTGTTAAGGCCCTCAAGCCCCCCGCCCCCCCCTCCCCCCCGCCCCCCAGAAAAAGAAATAGTGATAATAACAATAATAATAATCATCATCATCATAGTCATAATAGTAGTAAAACAAAACCTGAAAGAACCCAACCACCCCAGATTTGCAGCCTGCATGGCAGATGTCAGGCCGCTTCCGAAGCTTGGTGGTGGGGCCTGCACTGACCAGCACCCCATCTGGGGGATTGGCCCCAAGTTTGGGGGTTCAGGGTTTAGGGTTTAGGGTTTAGGGTTTAGGGTTTAGGGTTTTGGGTTTAGGGTTTAGGGTTTAGGGTTTAGGGTTTAGGGTTTAGGTTGAGGGCCAAGGCTATTTTTCGGCATGGGTGTAGTCTCGGGTCTCATGCCTGCTCTTGGGGGCTTCGGGGTTTAGGGTTGAGGGTTTCAACGCGAGCACCTGGATTTCTGGGCTGGCGCCTTGCCTTCAGCACCTGGAACTTCACCCACGTGTAGTGGTGTCGATTCGAGGTGGCAAACTGGTCCGGGGCGACCTTTTTGACCTTCATAACCTTCCAAGTGGCGAGAGGGCAGCTAGAGGTTGGAAGATCCTGGTGTCTTCCATGCCAAAAGTCGTACTTGGAGCTTCATAATACTTATTAACTGATTATAACTGTACTTGCAACTGTACTTATAACCAGATTAGGGCACGTAAGAAACCTATAAGTGGGTCATAAGCGCAGTTATCATTGGTTATTAAGCACCATAAACCTCCAAGTAGGGCTCAGGGTACAAGGGGTGAAGGCATGGGCGTCGGCCTATAGCATCCCCAGGCTTACTGCAGAGCCCACCTGCTGGTCGGACATCTGCAGGAACATGCCTGTTTGGTTAGGGTTTAGGGTATAGGGTATAGGGTATAGGGTATAGGGTTTAGGGTTTAGGGTTTAGGGTTTAGGGTTTAGGGTTTAGGGTTTAGGGTTTAGGGTTTAGGGTTTAGGGTTTAGGGCTTAGGGCTTAGGGTTTAGGGTTTAGGGTTTAGGGTTTAGGGTTTAGGGTTTAGGGTTTAAGGTTTAGGGTTTATGGTTTCAGGCCTGTTTGGTGGCTGTAGAAGCCGACGTAGCCATCGAGGTCGGCGACGGGCAGAAGGTTGGCAACCCCCCCAGGGGGTACGTCGTTGGTTTCGCTGCTGACGGATACAACACCAGAGCCCATGGTGATGAAGCGCTTGTAGTGTTTGTTGTAGAGCGCCACCTCGCCATTCCCAGCATCCATCACCACAAACCGCTCGGCCTCCGCAGTGTCTTTCAAGTCCACGACCTTGGTTCGAGCACGACCATCACTCCGAAACCCCTGAACCTGTACAACTCTAAACTGACAAAACCCTAAAATCCTAACCTTGGGATGTTCCCCTTATACTAACAGTCCTTACTAGGGATTCTAATGGGAGGTACTACACTCCCTATTAAGGACTGCTAAGATAAGGGGCAACATCCCAACCCTAACCCCTAAGCCCCCTTAAAACCCTCAGAAGCTCTAGAACACTCAAGGGCCCAGCTGCTGGCCACTGAGGGCTGACATACAAGCCCAGCTTGCCATCTTTCTTTTTCAGGCCTCGGCAGACATAACACTAACAAGAACAATCATAACAATAACAATAACAATAACAATAACAATAATAATAATAATCATAAATAATAATAATTATTATTACTACTACTATTATCATACTAAGAATAATATTGATCTATTTTAAGCGGGACCGTGACATGGGAGCTTCCGAAGACATCGGGGTTTAGGGCTGCCGGTTTCGGGCGGCTTTTTTTTGACCTGGGTGTCGTGTGTCTGAGGTCGGCTCTTACTGGCCATCGTCGCCTTCAGGGCTGACCTCTTGAGCTCCTAAAGTATAAACTAGTGGGTTTAGGGTTTAGGGTTTAGGGTTTAGGGTTTAGGGTTTAGGGTTTAGGGTTTAGGGTATTTGGAGTAGGGCATGTTGTGCTAGTATCATATTGACGTGTCTCAGGCCCGCAAAGGGGAAGGCTGCGTCCTATCTCCCCGCTTAAGCTCTTCGAGCATTTGGGGGGAGGGGGGGAGGGGGTGGGGATCTAGAAATCCTAAACCCTAAACCCTAAACCCTAAACCCTAAACCCTAAACCCTTGTAGGCTAACAATCTAGTGCGCTTATCTGTCACCAGATGGGCCTGCGGCTTCCCCAGGTGGACCCTTATCAAAAAAAAAAACGCTGCATGTATGTGGGCATCGTTTCTCTAAATCAGGGTCCCTTTTTGGGCCCCTATATAAGGCAGCACCCTTATACTGAGGACTCTAAAAAGGGACCATAATTTAGAAAACTACTCATATA
>CAJNDS010002114.1:404131-414131 GCA_905221605.1 Symbiodinium natans
GTGGTTGAGTTACAAGTACAGTTAGAATTGGGTTATAAGCACTATGAACCTCCAAGTAGCCCTAAACCCTAAACCCTAAACGCTAAACCCTGGGCCTCTCGCACATCTCCACCTTGAGCTTGTGGGCACCTGGGCTGAGGAACTTCTCGATGCTGGACTTCTCCAACGGCCCGTGGCAGCCGTCGTTGTCCACAACCAGCTTCCCATCCAAGTAGAGCATGGAACCTCGGGGGAAGCACGCGAGAGCTGGCTTTGAGAAGAGCCTGTGATGTTCAGGTGTTCGAGGGCATCGCGAGTACACCTAGCTGTTCAACTTGTGTGTGT
Source organism: Symbiodinium natans (assembly GCA_905221605.1). Lineage (NCBI taxonomy): Eukaryota > Dinophyceae > Suessiales > Symbiodiniaceae > Symbiodinium > Symbiodinium natans. Next base: position 404,456 of record CAJNDS010002114.1, read on the forward strand.
GCATATATATATATATATATATAGATATATAGATATATATATATATATATATACACATATCTATACATACATATATATGTATATATAGTTTTTATTCATTTATTTAGTTATTTATGTATTTCTGTATATATATATGTATGTACTTTTGACACCTGTGTCTCCAAGGCCCCGGGCAGTCGTCCGAGGTGACGTAGAGCTTGTAGCTGCCCGGCTTCTTGGTGACCAGGCTGCCCTGGCACCTGCTTCAGATGCCCAGGGGGTTTTCAGGTTTTAAGGTTTTAGGGTTTAGGGTTTAGGGTTTAGGGTTTAGGGTTTAGGGTTTAGGGTCTTAGGGTTCATCTCGGCCCCAAACTTATCTTCAGGCTGCACCCGCCCTGCCCCACCTGACGCAGAAGTTGTTGGTTTGCTGGACCTTCGGCCACTTTCCGCTGTCCTGCTAAGAGTAGACCCTCAAACCCCAAACAGACCTTTGGGATTATAAGGGCATTACATTACCCCAAAAAGGCCAAAAGTTACCTACTCTACTACTAAGAACCCCAAGCAGAGACTTGCACGGCCCGGTCCCAGAAGATCTCGTCGACAACCTCTGTATGCTTCGGGGTCCTCGCAGAGACATCTTGTCGAATTGGGCCCTAAACCCTAAACCCTAAACCCTAAACCCTAAAGGTCCAAAATGTGATCCTGGGATCCTTTGGTTGGAAGCGTCCTTTAGGGGGAACCTTGCGAGTGTTTCGTTTGGGGGCACAGCTCCTACTATAAGACGGAGCGTTCTGCTCAGGGTAACCCCCAAAATAATCCCCTAAGACCCCGTGACAAACCCTAAACCCTTTTTATACCCTTTCAAAAAGAAGCAAGTCAAAAACCTCTAAAGCCCCCCTGAACCCTAAAATTCCCCCTGAAAGCACGCCCCAAAACCGCCCTGCAAATCGAAGTCTTGCCGGGCGTCTGGGCTCCGAGATCCGGAACGGAACACTCGGTGTTGCCATAGAAGTAGTCGCACTCGAAGCCGTCCTTAGCTGCTCTCTTGAACACTCCTTGGCTGTTGCCTTTACAACCTTTTGTGGCTTAGTCGGGTTTAGGGTTCTTGAGGCACCTTATTCAAAAGGGGAATCAACGACAACAACTAAGAACTGTCTTCTAGCAGGGTCCAGCGTCCTCGAGGTATGCCGGGTCGGTGTTGACCTGGTGCGACTAAAAGAGCCAGTGAGGGACCTAAGACCCCAAATTCAAGCGAAACAAGAGCACAAAGTGACCCAAGTGTCCCGCATGACTTGGTCCCAAGTGATATCCGGTGTCCCAAGTGACCAAGTGAATGAAGGTGTCCCTGTTCCAAGGTGACCCGAGGTGTTCCCGGTGTCATTGCCTTCATTTGCTCCAGGTGTCCCAAGTTAAACCCCAAGTGACCCAAAGTGTGCTCCAAGTGCTCCCCAGTGCTCTAAGTGGACCCAAGTCTTCAAGTGGCTCAACTACTCCAGACGACCCAAGTGACGACAAGGTCCCAAGTGCGTCTTGAGTGCTACGAAGTGACCTTAGTGACTCAAATGCCCCAAGTGACCCAGGTGGCCCGACCGTCCCAAGTGACCGGGTGAATGAAGTGTCCCAAGTGACCCAGTTCCCAGTGGTGACGAAAGTGCGCCACGTATCCCAAGTGACCCAAGCGACGCAAGTGACGCAAGTGACCCAAGTGATCCAAGTACCCCAAGTGTTCCCAGTTCTCCCAAAGACTTCAAATGTCCCAAATCTGACCCCCTAGGTGTCCTGAAGTGCTCCAAGCGACCCATGTGACACAATGCACCAAGAGTACATGCTGCTTTGTAAGCAAAAGCCTTAACTCCATGAGAGTTGCAACTGGGGGGTCTTGGGGTGGGTAGGATGGGTAGGTCTGCAGACTAATGTGCTCGCAGACCGCGCTTCCGTCTGGCACGCCCGAAACCCTTAACCCAAAACCCTAAACACTACACCCACCCACCCCCTAAAAACACAAAAAACAAAAAAAAAAGTGGTCCGCAAAGAGGGATCGCGCAGCAGCTCCCACCTTGATCGAGTCCAGTGTACGCGCCAGCTCTTCCTTGTCAGCCCAGCAACCATATTCCAGTACGGGCACCCTTTTTGTTGAATACTTTATAACTAAACCCAAACCCTAAACCCTAAATCCTAAACCCCAAACCCCAAACCCCAAACCCCAAACCCCAAACCCTAAACCCTAAACCCTAAACCCTAAACCCTGACCCCTAAACCTCTCTTCTAGTACCAAAACAGGGAAAGGTTACCACCGGGCTACCAAGCTTCCGGGGCCCCAATGACGAGGCCTCCATTCTCCTCCACCTGCTCTCAGGGCTTTGGGGGGCTTAGTTTGGGGGTTTAGGGTTTGGGGTTTAGGGTTTAGGGTTTGGGGTTTGGGGTTTGGGGTTTGGGGTTTCGGGTTTGGGGTTTCGGGTTTAGGGTGAATGGCTTAGGTGGGCTTTGGCGTTTACGGACTGGCTCTTAGTGGGCAAATTTTAGGGGGATGTAAGGTGCCTCATTGGTCACAGGCGCGCAAAAAAACCTGGTGACTTGGAGGCGCGGACGCTGTTTTCGCATGGGCTTTTTAGCTGCTCAAGCACAGTCTGTATGTAGATTTTCCAGGACCGCGAGAATTAGGTTAGGACGTCCCACAGCAGGAGACACAGTAACATCCGTGATCTTGTGAAGCTACAATTAGCGGAAAGGCCGCAATGGCGGCAAACAAGCACATAAAACCATGGCTTTTACGATGTTTTATGACGTGCACACAAGGGTCAGTTTCGTGCGTGTTTGTTTCTTTCTTTTATGTTGCTTCTGCTGGCAGTTGTTAGTGGTTCGAGCGTCATGACGACACACCGTTCGCGTAAGCCTTGTGACGGTGTGTCTTGTTACAGAAACGTCAAACATCCTGGTGCAGCATGTTGTGCGGAGGAGCATGGATAGAGGAATATGGTCGCAACCAACCCCAATGCAAAAATTAAAACTCTCCAAAAGTCCACGAAGCAACCAGGTTGTTTACGCGCCTGCTTCCGCCTAATTTCTTCATTCCTTGCTGAGAACCCATATGTTTAGGGTTTGGCGCTTACGGTGTTTAGGGCTTAGGGTTTAGGATGATCCACAAATCTCTGATGTCTGAACTTGAACTACAAGCCCGCTTCTCAAAGCCAAAGGTCACCGGAAGCCCAAGCCAACGCACACCAACAACAACTCGTCTGGGGGCCTGTATCAGCGGAACACCACCCACGAGGACGGTCTGCATGGAGCGATCATACACGGCCGGAAAGTCCGGAAACTGCCTGGAAGAAGTCTTACGACTGGAACTAGTAGCTAGCCCCGTCTCAGAATTTTCCGAATCCCAGAAACCCTAAACCCTAGACGTGGCAAAAGAGTTGCAGCTTGCCCCTGTCACGCAGCCCTAAACCCTAAACCCTAAACCCTAAACCCTAAACCCCTAAAAATCGTTTCAAGGGTTTTTTAAGCCCGAGCGGCGAAGTGCAACCCAACTCGAAGCTCCTGCGCAGCAGAGGTGCCATCGACCCGAAACCCTCACCGCAATCCCCCAACCAGAAGCGAAAGGGTTTAGGGTTTAGGGTTTGGGGTTTAGGGTTTAGGGCTTAGGGCTTAGGGCTTAGGGCTTAGGGCTTAGGGCTTAGGGCTTAGGGTCTAGGGTCTAGGGTCTAGGGTTTAGGGTTTAGGGTTTAGGGGTTCCTCGAGGGGGCATTGGAGGCAGGGGAGAGGGGGTTCAAGGGGGGGGGGGGGGGTTAAAAGGGGGTTCCATTTGTGTTGAATGGGACCATGGGGGGCGGCCAAGGGCTGTTCTCCCAAAACTTGGGGCTCCTGGGCGGCATCCGCCCCTGTCCCTGGGGCTTGAGGATGGGCAGCGCCTCGCCCAAGCTGATCGTCACCTGCAGTCGGCTGAAGGGGCTTAGAGGGGACATTAAAATAGGGTTTTTGGGGGGTTATGCTAGTAGAAATAGCAAGGAAACCCATGAGGGAATACTATTAGAAAGCATTCCTAAACCCCAAACCCTCTAGTAATCTACTGTCGTCTCCAAAAGCCCTAAACCCTAAGCCCTATACCCTAAACCCTAAACCCTAAACCCTAAACCCCCAACCACGACGTCCGGGACCTTGTCGGCACCGTAGCTCATGGAAGTCCAGGGCTTCGGACGGATCGCGAGGAATGAGGCCTTGCCTTTCGTCTCCCCCTTGCTACCTGGAAAGGCTTTACGATTGTTTAGGGTGTAGGGTTGAGGGTTAGGGTTTAGGGTTTAGGGGTTCAAGGTTTGAGGGTTTCAGCGCGGTCTCTGACACCCCTCCGAGCCTCAAGCTTAAAAAACTCGGTGCTCGCTGTCTCCGGTTCAGGGCGAATGCAAATTATAAGCATCTTCGGATTTACGGACTTCGGGTTTTTCGGCGTTTGGGAGTGTAGGGTGTAAGGTTTAGGGAGTAGGTTTGGTGTTCAGGTTTCAAGTTTTTCGGGGCTTGTTTGGGGTCTGACCCGGCCTTTGACCACGCAGATGGCGCCGTCCTGGCTGTTGTAAGCCTCCCCCTCCGCTACGACTCCTGGCCATCGGCAACTCTTGTGCGTGGAACGTCTGAGGTTCCATTCACCCTAAACCCTAAACCCTAAACCCCCAAACCCTAAACCCCAAACCCTAAACTCCCTAAACCCTAGGGGTCCTGCGCTGAGGGCTTGCCTTCTTGGCTTCTAAGAAGGCACCCAACTACGACACGACCCCCTCCCCCCAAATAGGGTTTAGGGTTTAGGATTTCGGGTTTAGGGTTTGGGGTTAAAACCCCAAAACCCTAAAACGAACAGAGGCCACTGACCCTAAACCCAAACCCTAAACCCTATAGTAGACAGAAAGCCATTAACCCTAAACCCTAAGCCCTGAAGCCTATCATAGACAGAAATCAAAGAACGCTTTGAGGCCCTCCCCGGAACCCAGCGCGTGCGCGCCCTAACCCCCAAACCCTAGACCCCAAACCCTAAACCCTATATCCCTGGGCCCCTAACCCCCTGAACCCTAAACCTCAAACCCTAAACCCCGAAACCCCAAACCCTAAACCCCCAAACCCTAAACCCTAAACCCCTAAACCCTAAGCCCCTTATCTGCAAGATACAGCGCGCGCGCCTCCGGTAGCCGCCGAGTCGTCGCCAGACAGCTTCCCGTCGCTGGCGAGGCGGAGCCAGGGAGCCTTGGGGCTTCAGAGGCACTTGCGCTTGAGAGGGAGTAGGGTTTTGAGTTTAGAGGGTTTAGAGGGATTTGAGGGTTTAGAGGGTTTAGAGGGTTTAGAGGGATTAGGGTTTCGGGACTTGGGCTTGCGAGGGATTAGAGGGGTTAGGGATTTTCTCAGGGTCTCGGATTTAGGGTTTAGAGGGTTTCGAGGGTTTAGGGTTTGTTCAGGGTCTAGGATTTAAGGTTTCGGGTGTATTTAGTTAGGGTTTAGAGGGTGTAGAGGAATTGGAGAGTTCAGACTATTTAGAGGGTTCAGAGGGTTTAAACTTACAGGGTTGAGAGGGTTTAGAGGTTTAGGAGGTTTAGAGGGTTTGGGAGGCTTAGATTGAGGGCTTCTGAAGCCCTGAATAACAACATCATATACTCCATTCCTACCTCGGACCCCCTATGTGGTCTAAGTTTATGCTTTTGTTTCCTAAACGATAAAAATCAGGACTTTCAACAAAGAGACCCTACCCCGAAATCCTAAACCCTGAACCCCACATAATATGTGGTTGAAGGTACGTTGCTTCATAGAAAAGGGACTCCCCCATCCCCAAAACCTAAACGTAAACCCTAAACCCGAAACCCGAAACCCTGAACCCTGAACCCGAAACCGTAAACCCTAAACCCTAAACCCTAAACCCTAAACCCTACACCCTAAACCCTAAACCCTAAACCCTAAACCCTAAACCCTAAACCCTAAACCCAAGCCGCTCCCTCAGAACCTTTCAAGCCCCGTGTCCCGCCAGGGCACCGTGGGGGCACACGAGAGCTTCAGACCCTCGAAGCCACCTCAGAGGAGAGGGTTTAGGGTTTAGGTTTGGCGTTTAGGGTTTAGGGTTTAGGGTTTAGGTTTGGGGTTTAGGGTTTAGGGTTTAGGGTTTAGGGTTTAGGGCTTAGGGTTTAGGGTTTAGGGTTTTGGGGTTTAGGGTTGAGGGTTTAGGGTTTGGGGCTGAGGGTTTGGGGCTGAGGGTTTAGGGTTCAGGGTTTAGGGTTTAGGGTTTAGGGTTTAGGGTTTAGGGTTTAGGGTTTGGGGCTGAGGGTTTGGGGCTGAGGGTTTGGGGTTTAGGGTTCAGGGTTCAGGGTTCAGGGTTTAGGCTTGGGGCTTGTTGGGTGTTGGATTTTGGGGCTTCGGGTTTCAGGTTTGGGGTTTTGGGAGCTTTGGGGGTCAAGACTGGGTGTTTGGTGAGGTTTCGGAGCTTCTTCACAGACACACACACACACACACACACACACACACACACACACACACACACACACACACACACACACACACACACACACACACACACACAAAGCCCTAGGCCCCTTATCCTGCTTGCAGGTTCCTGGATGCTCTCCCATTTCTCACCCCGGCCTTCGTTCCTTGAAAACCCTCATGAGCAACACCCTAACCCCAGACCCTCAGCCCTAAGCCCTCAACCCGCATGCAAGGAGCCTGACTGCAGCAGGCTGTACTCGGCTGGGAACATCAGCACACGCGAGGGGTAGGTGATCCAGTCTTGCCCAAGCGAAACAGTCGTGGTGAAAGAGACTCCATCAGCCTCCCAGGGAGCTGCTCCAAAGTAAGGCCCTTTTTGGCACCAACCAAAACTCCAAAAGGAATACGGGGGCTTCCGAAAATAAGGGTGCCCTTCTTTTGGGTGGGGTATAAAAGGGGTACCCCTGTTTCGGGAAATGCCCATATAGTATGATGAACCCAGGCCCAAGCTTGACCCGGTGCCTAAGTCCGAGATTTTGGGGTTTAGGGTTTAGGGTTTAGGGTTTAAGACCTGTCCACGTCCCAACCTCCCAACAACCGACCTCGTGAGCGGTGACCTCGCACTGGATATGGAAAGGCTCCTTTGGGGCTGAGGGGCTTTGCGTTTTAGGGATTAGGGTTTTAGGGTTGGTCCCTTCTCTTTGTTGTTTTTTTTTTGTTTTGGGGGGGGGGGGGTCATTTCCCTAAGAAAAGGAACCCCAACAGAAGGGTAGCCGAATTTTGGGCACCCTCAACCCGAAACCCTAAACCCTAAACCCTAAACCCCAGGGACCCTAAAGGGCTGAAGGCTGTCCCCGCATCATCACGGGGAGCGGCCCTGTGGTTTGCAGAAGTGGCCACATGAGGTGGCTTGGACATGCTTGCTTTCGGGTTTAGGGTTTAGGGCTAGGGTTTGGGGTTTAGGGTTTAGGGTTTAGGATTTAGGGTGTAGGGTTTTAGGATTCAGGGTTAGGGTTTAGGGTTTAGGGTTTAGGGTTTAGGGTTTAGGGTTTAGGGTTCAGGGTTCAGGGTTTAGGGTTTAGGGTTTAGGGTTTAGGGTTGTCGCGTTTAGGGTTTAGGGTTTAGGGTGTAGGGTTTAGGGTTTAGGATTTAGGGTTTAGGGTTTTAGGATTCTAGGGTTTAGGGTTCAGGGTTTAGGATTTAGGATTTAGGATTTAGGATTTAGGGCCCTGTAAATCCTTACACCCTCAGCTGCAGTCCTTGGGGCGGGCCAGGCCGTCGCCAAAGCTGATGATTCCTCTCTGCTCAGGGCTCAAGGCTTCCCAGGACTTCTGAAGATACTAAGCCCTAGACCCCAAACCCTAAACCCTAGCCCTAAACCCTAAACCCCAAACCCTAAACCCTAGCCCTAAACCCTAAACCCTAAACCCTAGCCCTAAACCCGAAACCCACAGGCCAAACATCCTGTCTCACCGTTCAGGGTCAGGCTGTGCGCTGCCAGCTCACAGTCGGAGCTCAGCTCATAACCTTTTCGGGTTTAGGGTTTAGGGTTTAGGGTTTAGGGTTTAGGGTTTCGGGTTTTGGGTTTAGGGGTTAGGGGTTGATTCAGGAAGTACAGGGGTCTACGGTTCAGGGTTTAGGGGTTTAGAGTTTAGGGTTTAGGGTTTAGGGTTTAGGGTTTAGGGTTTAGGGTTTAGGGTTTAGGGGTTTCGGGTTTCGGGCGAGGGATTAGGGGAGGGCTGATGGGTTCGGAGTTGGGGGCATCCGATATTCCTTTTGGGTACCTACCTTCAGCAGCCTTGTAGTTAGGGTGGCCAACACATTGTCCCGAATTCAGGGAACTGACCTTTTTAGGGCGGAAGGTTTTCGGGCTTAGGATTTCGGAGCGTAGAATGTAGAGTGGGGGATTGCGGGTTCGGCGGTTGGGGGTTGGGACTTAGGGGCTTGTGGGGTTTATGGTTTAGGTTTACGGTTCAGGGTTCAGGGTTTAGGGTTTAGTGTTTAGGGTTTAGGGCTTGGGTGATCTGAAGGTGGTTTCGGCAACTTGGGCTTTAGGGCTGTTGGGTCTTGAGCGGGTGGGCGATGAATGTAAGTGCAACCTTTTCGGGGTCAAGGAGCCTCTTTTTGTTTTTGGTAGTAGTAGACGCGTTCGACACATATCATCCCTAAACCCTAAACCCTACACCCCAAACCCCAAACCCTAAACCCTAAACCCCAAACCCCAAACCCCACACCCTAAACCCTAAACCCCAAACCCTAAACCCTAAACCCCAAACCCTAAACCCTAAACCCCAAACCCTAAACCCTAATCCCGAAACCCTGCTCATGGCAACTGCCATGCCCGGAGCTGGTCGCAACACATGGGGGCTTCAGGTTTGAAGGCCAGTGGCCCTTTATCTCTTTTCGTTACCCTTACTTCCCGAATATAAATATCTATATATATATATATACCCTTATAAGAACCCCGAATATATGCCCTATAACACAGAACCCTGCTTAAAGAGACCACCAATCCTTTTAAGGCTTGAGGTTTCGGGGGGCCAGCTTCCGCAGGATACATCGACAAGTCGCACACCCTGGGCCGAGGCACGAGAAGCGGTTCGTGGTCTTGGTTCCAAGGAGATATCGGTGCCCACCACGGAAAGCTGCAGGGCAGGACGCGCCGCAGGAAATGAGAGATCTGTGCCAGAAAACCGCTAGCACGAACGCAAAACGTACGTTCACAAGCCGCGCCTTGTCGGGATAAAAGAAGGGGGTTGCGGTGACGTGTCCTGTGCAAAGCCCACAACCCTGTAGCGCCCAGCCGCTGTCACTGCAGATTCAGGTTTTAGTTTAGGGTTGTGGGCACTTGCAAGTAGGTTAACTGAATGCTGCGATACCATTCTAAATCCTATGCCCTAAACCATGCTCAACCATCTAGAGTACAAACATATATATATATATATATATATATATATATATATACATACATATACATATATAAAGGTGACAAACTTATACTTGCCAATGGGCACATGAGTCCGCACCTCCACCACACTTGCAGCAAGCCTCGTTGGAGCTGGCCCCATGTACCTGCAATCAAGCGTGGTAGGGTCTAGGGTCTACATATGGATTCTTAGGGTCTAAGCAGGTTCAATTAGGGCTTAAAGTTGCCTAAACCCTAAACCCTAAACCCTGAATGACGGTGCTACCAGGGCCTTGTCATTGCTGCACGCAGCCAGCGGACAGCCGAGACCCGTAAGGTCCA
>CAJNDS010002114.1:419131-439131 GCA_905221605.1 Symbiodinium natans
CCATATACTAACAGCCCTTTATAGAATTATAGTAGGGGTACTATAATAAGGACTGTTAGTCTAAGGGGGAACATCCCAATGTACAGACCCTATAAACCCTATAAACCCTACAAACCCTCTAAACCCTCCAAGACCCAAAACCCTAAACCCTCCTAAACCCTAAACCCTCGAGGGGGAACATCCCCCAATGTGCAAGCTCCAATGCGGCAGCCCTTCATCGCCCAGTCCTTTGCCGACAAGGCGTTGTCGCCGCCATCGAAGTCACGAGCCTCGAGGAGCAAAACCACAGGGGTTAGGGTTTAGGGTTTAGGGTTTAGGGTTTAGGGTTTAGGGTTTAGGGTTTAGGGTTTAGGGTTTAGGGTTTAGGGTTTAGAGCTTGGGGTTTAGGGATTGGGGTTTGGGGTTTAGGACTTAGGGTTTAGGGTTTAGGGTTTCGGGCTCTGATGTCTGGGTTTAGGGTTCTGACGACACATACTACACATACCCTGACGGCATCTGATGGCACTGATGGCCAAGTGGCGATTTTGTAGGCAACGGCAGCTGCTAGCACGTAGTGCACTAGCGCCGCAGTCGCATATGGCTTCATTACTGCGAGATATACGGAGAACACTAAGAGGGCCCTTGCCCTGCTGGCCGTGCCATCAATAAAACAATCAACTTTGGGCCAGCCTGCATCGGACTTGAATTAACGGGAATGGTGTAACCTCAGAGACTCTAGCAAAGTTGAAAGCTTCTCGCGAAGTTTGAAGGACCTTAGGGCTTTTGGGATTTAGGGGTCGTTAGGGTTTGGTGGGATCCAGCACCCCTGAAAGGCTCCAAAATCTCCGAACTTCGTGCGCACCCTAAACCCTAAAAATCCTAAATAAACCCTCATCCCGAAAACACCCAAGCCCTAAACCCCAACACGTATCATTGCTTGTCAGCTAACTCGAACTTGAGATGGACCTCCTGTTATGGACGTTCCCAGGTATTCATTGCAAAGCTGCAGCCAGTAAAGGCTTCATCTCCGACAAAAGATGCCGAATCAAACCCCAGGAGTTCCAACGCTCAAAGGGCCCGATTCTGATGATGATTCCCATCTATGACTACTATGGTGATTGAAGCCCAGCTCCTGTAGAACAGAAGCCCCAAAAGCTCAAACCCTCAGCCCTAAACCCTAAACCCTAAACCCTAAACCCTAAACCCTAAACCCTAGCCCTAAACCTAGCCTTTGGCCTTCGGGCTCTCCGGCTTGAGGACGTTAGGGTTAAGTTTGGGGCTTCCACTATAGCCATTGAGCAGGTCCATTTCAGTTAAGGACTCAAGGAAATCCCCTGCATCTCCCCTTGCAATCCCCTTAAGCTCAAACCTACGACATGCATGTCATCCCCCCCCACCCACCCAAGAATCGTTTAAGGCCTTGGAGAGGACCCTAAACCCTAAACAAGCCTCCGCATTTTTCGAACCGTGGCCCAGAATCAGCCTTTTCGCCAGCGCTAGTGATCTCGCAGTCAGCTGCCCAAGCACCAAAGCTTACACCCGACAAAAAACATGGTACCTCTGCCATACTAGATGGCTCTACTATTACCAGGGTTTAGGTTCAGAGTCCAGGCTTAAGGGGACACTCTACTACTAAAGGTTTAGGGTTGTAAGGTTTAGGGCTTAGGGCTTAGCTGCTTAGCTCCTATTCTAGTATATACGGCGACTACCCTAGCCGCTAGCCTCGCGTCCACCTAACACTTGGTGGCACACCGGCAACGATCGGTAAAGCGAACGGCGCCCGGAGTGCCGCTTTTGTAGTCCTTTCATGGCTCGGGCTGTGGGAGTGAAGCTTGTGGCTTTTGGGGTTTAGGATGTAGGGCTTAGGGCTTAGGGTTTAGGGTTTAGGGTTTAGGGTTTAGGGTTTAGGGTTTAGGGTTTAGGGTTTCGGCTTTTGGGCTTTTGGGCTTAGGGTTTGGAGCTTCAGGGCGTTGTCTGGATGTGGTCGTCACAAACAAGCACAGGTCACAAAAGCAGGATGCCAACCAGGCTTCAAAAAAAACCCTAAAGCCAGAACCCTAAACCTCAAACCCTAAACCCTAAACCCTAAACCATGAAAACCTAAATCCCCTAAAGCCTAAGCCACAGCTAACCCTAAACCCTAAACCCTACATCCCCCAAAGCGGAGGATTCCTCGGGGCACATGAAGTTCATCGCACCGAGATCGATGAGCTGGATCGCTGCGCCGCTCTCTTCCTCATGCTTGCCCTACTTGGAGGGTCCATGAGTGCTTTGTTTAGGGTTCAGGGTTTAGGGTTTAGGGTTTAGGGTTTAGGGTTTAGGGTTTAGGGCTTAGGGCTGAGGGTTTAGGGTTTAGGGTTTAGGGTTTAGGGTTTAGGGTTTAGCGTTTAGGGTTTAGGGTTTAGGGTTATATCCCCAAGTATAACTGTACCTATCTGTACTTGCAAGGCCCCTATGCAGGTCATTCGTAGACGGCAAATTGGGCGTCTAAGTACCCATGCACCTCCAAGCAAGCCCCAAACCCTACATCTAAACCCCAAACCCTGAATTTGCCCCAAACCATTACCCGTTCAAGGCTTAGGGTTAAGGTCCCAAAATATAACTATGTCTCTACAGGTACATACCGAAAAATACTTTAACAAAAGGCTAGGCCCCAAACTCGAGGAAATGGTTACCCTAAGGGTCAAAATGCCCTGCCAAAGAGTTCAAGGCGTAGGGACCCTAAACCCTAAACCCTAAGACCCTGAACCCTAAACCCTAAACCCTGAGACCCTAAGACCCTTCGAGAAGGAAGCTTCCGAGGGCTCCGTAGCACAGGATCCCTCCGGGAATTGCTTCTCATAGAGGGCCTTGCCAGCTGGGCAGGTGCGCGTGTACCTTGGAGTTTCGGGGTTTAGGGGTCTTGGGTTTAGGGGCAGGGTTTAGGGTTTAGGGTTTAGGGTCCAGGGTTTAGGGTTCAGGGTTTGGGGTTTGGGGTTTGGGGTTTGGAGTTTAGGGTTTAGGGGGGTTATAGGCAAACTCACCAGTACTTGACGGGGCTACTTTGTTGCTTTGTTTGATGAGCAGGCACCAAGTCTGTCGTTTGAAAAAGGCTACTGAAGAGCCCAGAGACTTGTAGGAGATGCACTTGCTGGTGTGTTCCTGATGGTACCTTTGTCATGCCCAGGCAAGATGGTTGAGCTTTGCAGCTCCCCCCCCCTTCCTAGATGGCGATAACACCAACTCCTAAACTCAAAACTCTAAACCCTGAGCCCAGGCGCGTTTTCCAGTGCTTGGTTCTGTAAATCGGCCTGGAATGTGATATTTTGCCCACTCGGTAGTGATGAGTTCCAGATCTGTACCTTGAAGGCATGGATCTTAGGGGTAACCCAAACCGGAATCCCAAAACACCCCAGCAAAAGAGACCCAGATGAGACCCAGATCCCACACCCCAAGCCTTACGCCCTGTAGCCCTAACCCCAAACCCCATGCCCGAAAGCCCTACACCGCAACGTTTCAGAGCATTATCACTCCCACCTCTTGCTGTGACTCTGGGTCCTCACGTGGGCCACCTGCTTGTGCTCAACGCACGTAGAGGTCCATTGATTGCCTGAGGTACGACTGGACACGACTGAGGCGTCTTTGTTTAGGGGCTTAGGGGGGGTTTAGGTTTCAGGGGTTGAGGGGTTGGGGTTCCACAATATGGGATCTTCAAGCTCAAGGCCTCACGAAGAAACAAACCGAAAAAGAAGAAACTCTGAGCCTTTCGGGCTCGAAGCCCGCCAAAACCACCCACCCAAGCTACTCCTCGCCCAGGCGAAGACCATGCTCTCCTCATCCACGGCAGTGTTTGGGTCGTCCCTCACCTCCGGGTCCACGGACTCTATCACATCTGGGAGGCGCTCCCGCTCCTGCGGGCAACATACGAAGACTTGGGGGGGGAGTCACAGGCAAAACCCAGCCCCTTCGGTTTGTTTTTGCCTGAACACAGCAATCCCTGAACCTTGGCATACTGAAGAGCCTTGAACTTAAAAGGATCCCTCCTGTAGAAGGTTCATCCCTATTTAGGGATTCAGGCACCAAAAACCGCCACTTTGAACCTATTCCCTGGAGGGTTCGTAGAGCCCCTATGTATGGATTTACGTACCTGAACCCTAACCCTTACACGTAACATCCAAAAAACGACGCCCTAAAACCCTCCTGAAAACTAAGGCATGCCGAGAGTCCCGCGCGTTGGGGCCGGGTGGGTGGTGGATCTTGCCCTCCCTCTTGCCACCCGGGCCACTTGACTCAGTATACTCCTAGGGATCCGCATCGAAGGGCTTTGTTGGGGGGGGTGCTTAAGGGCGGAAGGTTCCGCATTGAGGCGGTTAAAGGTTCAGGGCTAAGGGCACCGTTGAACATCCTAAGCCCTAAACCCTAAACCCTAAACCCTAAACCCTAAACCCTAAACCCTAAACCCTAGCCCTCCATCCCACACTCAAGAGAAATCTCTCCCACATGTACGGCTTAAGTAGGGTCTCGGGATGAAACTTTGGGCAAGGTCTGTAACCCTAAACCCTGAATCCGAAAACGCCGACACCAGAGTCTCTATTGGGGGGTTTTGGGGCTAAAGGACTGAGGAGAGGGAGTATCGGGTTTAGGGTTTAGAGTTTAGGGTTTAGTGTATAGGGTTCAGGGTTTAGGGTTTAGGGTTTAGGGTTAGGGGGTCTCCGAACTCTAAACCATGGCCCAGTGCGGCAAAGCCTCCCCAACCACCGTCACCGGCTCTACCTCTGACTCGCTTGCGGCACCCTCCACAGTGAGGCACCGCTCAGCCTCGAAACGTTTGGGAATTGGAGCCCCTCGAACCCCCCCTACAACTCAGGGTCTTCTTCTTGGTGTGGCTGGAGGGCCCAGAACCTCCCAACCCTGAGCCCTAAACCCTAGACCCGAAACCCGAACCGTGCAAGGACGAGGTTGACAGAGGTTTGACGTTCTGACGCCAGGGCCTGGTCCAATGCCTAACATTGCCTAACTATCATTAAAAGCTGCAACCCTAAACCGCAGCCGCTGCAGGAACAACTTCGAAGATTCTTCCCAGTATGGTCCCATTCTCATTCTACTTTCATTGCCCCCAAAACCCCCAGTCTAATTATTAAGGCCCCAGTATATGCTATGATTACGATTTTGTTCCCCTATGGTCAATAGATACAATGACTACCCCGAAACCCTATTCTAGTTACTACAAGTCCCCGAAAACCCTATTCTACATACAAAGGCCTCGGCCTAAACCCTAAACCCTAAACCCTAAACTCGGGCTGCCTCCGTGAGCGTCGCTTGGTGACAGCAGCACTCAGATGCAGCGCTGTGCCGAAGAAGGCAGGGCTCGGTCTTGGCAGCGAGCCGCTTCTTTTGCTTTTTTTTGGGGGGAAGGCAGTTTTAGGGGTCTTGGGGTTTAGGGTTTAGGGTTTAGGGTTTCGGGTTTCGGGTTTAGGGTTTAGGGTTTAGGGTTTAGGGCTCAGGGTTTGGGGTGAGAGGGTTTGGGGTTTGGGTCTGAGTCTGAGGGATTGCGGGACGATAGGGATTGCACAAGGGCTTATGCTGAACCTGGGGATGCGGAGTTGAAGGTTTCAGGCTCACTTGGAGGTTCATGGTACTTATTCACCAACTGTACGTATAACTGTACTTATAAACAGAATAGGGCACTTATGGGGCTTATCAGTGGGCGATAGACCTCCAAGCAGGGCTTCTTCTCGGACCTTGCAGAATGCAGCATTGCCTTGAGATTCAAAGAGCAAAGCCTGCCTCTAAGGCATCTTAATGACCTACTTGCAAACCAGACCAGCCGATTGTAGGGCTTCGGGCTTAGGGCTTAGGGCTTAGGGCTTAGGGCTTAGGGCTTAGGGCTTAGGGCTTAGGGCTTAGGGCTTAGGGCTTAGGGCTTAGGGCTTAGGGCTTAGGGCTTAGGGCTTAGGGCTCCTGGCTCCTAGGCTTTAGATTTCAGGGCTATGCCACCCAAAACGCGGGCTCACTGCCCTTATGATAAGGACCCCACTCCCCATTTCCGGCCTTAGGGCCTAGATTCTAGGTAGGGAATGAAGACGTTCCGTGTTTCGGTTTGGGGTTTCAGGTGTCAAGATTCCACGTAGGGCCCAGGGTTTGCGGCTTAGGTTGGCTTTTCGGAGTGCCAGAAGGCTTGGCACTGCCATGGTCACTCTCTTCCTAACAGCCGGGCGTCGTCATTTTCCACGATCTGCGCACAATCCAGGTCATTCTTGAAGCGGCCATTCTCCCGCAAGCCCTCAATATAGTCCCGCACCTCTTACGACTGGTAGGGTTTAGGGCTTAGGGCTTAGGGCTTAGGGTTTAGGGTTTAGGGTTTAGGGTTTAGGGTTTAGGGTTACTATACACAGGTACGAATGTGCTGTTAGACTATAACTATAGCCTTGTCGAAAGATGCATCGCGTGCGATTGCATTGAGGTTTCGGAAGCGCTTGGGCAAGGTTGAGTGGTTCCATATTGATCTTGAAAAGTCTGCAAGAAGTACTGGAGTCTGTTTGTCTAGGCACAGCCTAGAAACACACAAAATTAGCCCATGCAGCACGCACAAATTTGGCAAACAAACATCCATAAAAACTCGCTGTAAAAAGCTCTCTTTTCTTCTAGGCTTTTCCTATGCAAAGTCAAGTTGCACAAGTCCAAAACCTCACCGGAGCTTCTCCCAGAAGAAGCTCGGATCTTGGGAGTGGGGATTTTGGGGGGGACTTTTGGTTGCAGAAGAGGGTGGCATTTTACTCGCAAACCAAGCAACCAAGGAGACTTGGCCCTGGTTTAGGGTTTAGGGTTTAGGGTTCAGGGTTCAGGGTTTCGGGTTTAGGGTTTAGGGTTTAGGGTTTAGGGTTTTGGGTTTAGGGCCAAGATCTAAACCTTCTATTGTCCGCTCAATCTACTGGACTGATACTTCAACAGAACCCTTGAAAGGGGGGAGCAGGAACACACCACAAGTGGACACGTCGCTCGGCAAAGACCCGGCACCTGAAATGGACTACTCAATAGCCTAAACATATCTCCCAACCTCTGAACCCAAGTCGCACTAACTTCTAGGAAGGCCTATTCAACATTCTCTTGACTCATTGAGCAGGCCATGTAGGATCTTCCGAAGACACTTTTTGTTCGAGCAGCTAGGACGCTGCTCAGATTCCAATAGGGTGTACTCTCATCTCACAGCTGAATAACTTGCCATGGCACGTGAGACGCTGATTTGCATGAGAGGTGCCATACACACTAGTGCTTTCAGGTAGCAATCTTGTAGGCCTTTAGAAATATGTCATGAGCATATAGACACAAGACAACAGAGCTTTAGGTCCACATACATACTCGAAACCACATGTACACTAAAAATATATCTTTCACGGAAACGATACCGCTTGAGAATACGGAGAACGCATTAGGATATGAAATGCAAACGGCCGTTTTTACGTTCGAGGCTGGTCCGATTGGAGGGGGCCATGTACATACCAAAAAATATACATAAAAAGGAATATATATATATATATACATATACCTCTATATATGTGCATATGAAGTACTTGTATACTGCATGATACACAATACCTGGCCCCAGAAAAGGAGGATCTGGCTACGGCCTCCTCAGCATCGATGTTCCTGCCGGTGTGGTCCACACCACCTGTAATCTCCTCTGGTCTGATAACCCTAAGCCCTAAAACCCTAAACAGTTATCTCAACATAAACCCTTACAATCCAAATACAATCCATGCATATCTTGTCAACATCTGTATAGTGAACAATTACGCAAAGCCCCACGTCAGTCTCCTCGAATTCGAAACGCGGCCAGCTCTTGAGGAACTGGCGTTCCACCTTCGTGCTGTAATAGTCCTTGGGCCAAGGAGATGATGATGATGATGATGATGATGCTGACGATGCTTCAACTGCAGCGGATGAGGAGACAACGTGGACGAAAAACTGGCCACGACGACGTCACTGAGGCTGGAAATGCAAGGATCACGCAGATTGGGAGTAGTGTTGATCGCTCCAAGACAGTAACAAAAGCAACAACTGGTCCCCGCCGATCATGATACGTGGTGAACATGGAAAACGAAACAAGAACCAGCATAAGGATGACAAGGTCAAAATGATGGTCCGAATCATGATGCTAGTAACCAGGCCTTCGAAACAATCATGCCCGCGCTCATGATTACGACCCTGTCATGCCGAGGACACTGCTAATGATAATCGCGCTCATAGTTCTGCTGGGAAAAGATGCCATGGCAACAGCAGCAACCCCAAGCCCCCAATCCTAAGCTAACGAAACTGAGAACATTGACGGCCCTGGCGGCGCGTTTCGCCCATCTGCAGAGGACTTGCAGTAGAGGCAGCCATAGTAAGAGCAATTCTGGCAGTGGCAGTGAAACTCGCAGGAAGAATACGACTGCAGTGACGCCATTTTACTACACAAAAGTGGAAGCAGTTGCTGTAGAAGTATTCGTCGCCGTATCATGGGAGCAGCAACGACAGCAGCACCGGTGACTAGTTTTTGTTGTACAGGCTGCAACGGTCGCAGTAGCAGGAGGAATGGCATCGACAATACTTATGTGCAAGGAGTAGCACACACACAGAACAGTCGGAGCAGCAGCATCAAGCACACGACCCACACAGCATGACAGCGTTTATGCTCACAAGCCGCTCACAACTTGTGCTTTAATCATCTGAGCTCTTAAACCTACACCCCAAAACCCTCAACCGGGCAAGTGTCGGATTGCCCTGAGAAGTAAGAGATTGCCGTGGTCTGGTTCACGCGCAGGCCAATGGAGCCATAATCGTCTTTGAGAAGACAGCAGGCCGCTTGGGGAACAGCCCGAACCTGACACAGCCGTGCGTGCGCTTGCACCCCAAAAGCTGGACGAAACAAAGATCCCCTCCTTTTGATGACGTTTGCGCAACGCGCTGGGCAGCAAATTCAGATCTTGACCGCCATAGCACAAGCTTCTCCCGGCTTAGGGTTCACAACGCAGCAGCCATGAAACCCTGCCAAAGCGAGCAACAGCAACATCCCCTCATCAGTCCCATCTGAAACCGGTGTCCCAACGAACTACTTTGCGAAAAGCAGTCTCTGAACGCGAGACCAAGCTTCTGGTTTCTTGATGTAACCCTGTAAGACAGCCCTGAAATCAGTGGCTGACCTTCAAGGGACTAGGGCAGTAGGGGGCCGGGCCCCCCACTCCCTACCAAACCTTAACCCCACGCCCCCACCTCGGAAGTGCACAAGTCCATGGTATCCTGCCGCTTGTATCTCCAGCCAACGTACGTGAACATGGACGTCCATGACATCTTGCAGCATTGCCCTTCCTCCGCATGATACCTGCATGTTGGGTGAGGGGTGTCAGTCCAAGGGTTTCGTGCTTCTAGATGTAGGATTGCAGAATCAAAAGCCAAGCCTCACAGGAAAGAAGCTTGAAGAACATGTCACATGCGCTGTGTTGACACACAATGTGTGTCCATGAGATACGTGAAGCTCTATCGCGGAAGCACTGCTCATCCCGAGATGATGGCCGAGATTCGCAAAAAAAGGACTCGGCTTTGCATTCACCAGCAATACTGGCAAACATGAATAGCATTCACCAGCACCGGTTTTGCTTCTGCCACTATGCTGAATTTCCAGTAACCTGCCGGCTTCATTTATCTCAAACTAGGGTCCTTAGTAGGGATTCTGGTAGGGGGTACTCTAATCCCTAGTAAGGACTGCTAGCTTCAGGTAAGACATCCCCAAAACTCGGGAAGAGGGGGCCCCCCAACATTCGCTTGAGCTGCCAGCGGTAGCGATTCGGAGCTTTCAAGTCCAGGCCCTCCTTCTCATCCGGGCAGTCCGCCATGGATGCAACCTGTGCTGAGCGCATCTGAGACTCAGAAAACCCTGTTCCCGAACAAAGCCCCCGACTGCAAAATTGAAAAAAAAACAAAACACACAAAACATGAGCCCGGTTCAAAGCTTCTTGTCCGAGCGGGGTCGGTCCAACATCAGGGGCCAGACCCTACAGCGCCAAGCCGAGACTGGGCGCAAGGCAACTAAAGTGAGTCCTCTGTTGCGGCTTGTCAAAGCACCCTCAAAGCACCAGGTGCAACCAATGCTCATTGGTTGGGGTTCGGGCCGAAGGGCTCCGAGTGTCGGCTTAGGGAAGTTTAGGGGTTTAGGCAAGGGACTTGGACAGAGAGGCCCCCAAAGCCCAACTCGATACTCCGTATGGTATGTGCGCAGGTCACCAGAGGCACCACGAAAAATAAGGGGGCTTCCGAACATAGGGGTGCCCTCTTGGGGGTTCTTTGTGGCGGGGCATATTGAGGGTACCCCAATTTGGGGAGATACCCATACTTGCGTCATGTCAAGTCATGTCTTGCAGGGCAGAGCCGCAGTCTTGCAGTAGCAGGCGATTCCCTTGCTCATCTCTTCCTGGTCCTCTCAGGGCTTCGGCAAAGTCTGAGGTTTAGCGTCGTGACCCCCAAAACCACGCAGTCTTACTTACACTCTCTCCTACGGGTTCAAGGCTCTGAGTTGAGCTATGGGCGTAGTGCGTCCGTCCTCCTCCGATGCCAGATCATAGCGCACGTACGTACTGCGCTCGAACCACTTTGGATCGGATACCTGGAGATGATAGTTTCTGAGCGTTAGGAGCTCTGGTGGCGAGGGTAGCAAGTGTGGCAGCAGCAGTGTCGTTATCGCCGTGGCCGTGGGCAAGGTCGCCGTGCTCCTTGTAAGTCGTCGCAGTTGCTGCCGTTGCTCTTGTTGCTGTGGTTGCCGATGTTGCTCTTGTTGCTGTTTTTGCTCTTGTTGCTCTTGTTGCTGTTGTTGCTCCTGTTGTTCTTGTTGCTCTTCTTGCCCTTGTTGCTCTTGTTATTGTTCTTGTTCATCTTGTTGTTCTTGTTCATCTTGTTGTTCTTGTTGGTTATTGTTCTTGCTATTGCTCTTGCTCTTGCTCTTGCTCTTGCTCTTGCCCTTGTTCTTGTTCTTGCTCTTGCTCTTGCTCTTGCTCTTGCTCTTGCTCTTGCTCTTGCTCTTGCTCTTGCTCTTGCTCTTATTGTTATTGTTCTTGTTGTTGTTGTTGTTGTCATTGTCGTCGTCGTTGTCGCCGCTGCTGTTAGACATGCTTATCGGGCAGTGGGTGCGATGCAAAAATGTCGCAGCGGTTGTTGTTGTGGTGGCGCTGTTGTTCTTTTGATGTTTGACGTTGCTGTTGTCGTCGTTGCTGTTGTTTGCTGCTGTGGTCTGCGTTGCTGGAGCTGCCGTTGGCGGTGGTGGTGCTGGTGCTGGCGGCGGGAAGGGCATCCTCGTAGCATTTGTTGTGGTGGTCACATGACGAAACCAAAACAAAAGGCTTTCCTTGGCTTTGACTATCCTGGCATATTGAATCCTGAAGCCTTATAATGTCCCGTAGTTTAGGTAAACGATTTTCGAAACCGCTACGCGGCCCCGCCTCCTGCAAGAGCTGGCTGGTATCTCGAATGGCTCGATGCGCTGCCGAGACATCTGGTCGGAGTATAAGGAGTGAAGAGAACAGCCCGAGCATCATTGCAATCATTGTCCAAACTACAATCTGAACTTTTCAAACTACCGTAGCTTGAAATGAAATTTGCGGCGCGAGGCCAAAGTTGGAAATTTCATGGTTGGTTCCAATATAGCAAGCGACAATCCGTTTTACTCCGTAACACAACACATCAGCGCAAGCTGGAAATAAACAAGGTTTGAGCATTTTGCCTGCTGCATCACTCCAGTTTTTGCCGGGGTCGTGATATATCGCTAGATGGCAACATTTATATCGCAAACTTTCAGCTGATGCTCACTTGCATGCTCAGTTCAAGAGTAGACTGTACAAGCTCATGCCGCCCACAAGCACTTCTTCAAGGTCAGCAGGAGAGCTCTGTTCAGCACCTCAATGAATTACGAATAAAGAGGCTCGCTACACCCAAGCACGGCACTGTCCCGGGCTGCTCTCGGCTGGTGATCTGCACTGTCGGCTGTACCAATTACGCAAAAGAACGTCATTCATATTACGTCCATGCCCAAAACACTGGTACAGCGTTTTCGCCTTTTTGTACAACATACTGCACAAGGATGTGGAACAATAAAATCTGTCACAAGCGTCCATGCCTTTCGGTCCTCGGGCGCTTTGCCGTTTTGGTAAGGTTCTTTGGCAGGGGCTACGGTGGTAAGCGTGCAAAAAACATTTCGGGCTTGGTACATCCTTGCGCAGTATGTTGTACTGAGAGGCGGAAACGCTGTCAATACCAGTGTTTTGGGCATGAAACGCTCTCTATCTATCTCTCGATCGAGCAATCAACCTATCTCCGTATTATGTAACCTCGGACAAAACACCTAAATCCTACCCTCGTGCCTCCTGCTCTTGATTTCCGGAAAACATTGTAAATACCCATGACAACTCGTCCTGACAGCCACAAAAAAAACGTGGCGTCAAATATGCGGCTGGCGCGTACTACGACTACTACTATTATTGAACGCTGAGCGAGCGGGCTCTGCTCATTGCGGGCGATTTGCACCGTCTGAGCACCGAAAATTGGTTTGGAGCTAATGGTTAGGAGAGGTGAAACTGAATTCAACACTGAACAAGAAAGGTGAGACCTCACAGGATTTGGGATTGAACATAGACCGAGCTAGCTAGCTAAAGTGATACTAGGTGTAGCTTAGCGCTCAGATGTGAAAAAAGTCTTCTCCCCGTCGTCCTAATGTGTTTCGCTGCGTCCAGCAAACACGCACCAATCTGCAATTGGGTCGTACCTGTTGGCCGTCGCCCGTAGTGTCCATCTAGTGGCGTCCCACATGGATCACTGTGCAGAGAGGCAGAGGATCGTAGGAGCTCAGCTGACGGGGATGGCGCTTGAAGACTATGCAGCAGGTATTGGGCCGGTTACCTTCGACTGCGTGGTAGTTTCACTATGACCTCGGGATGAGGGCTTTTCCATGAGCCAGCTGGACGATGGCAGGCAGATGAGGCATGTGTGGGGGTCAGACTGGTACGTAATTTACTGCTGAGGTGAGCAATTGCGGAGGGTGTATCCCCTGTTTTTTTTTTTTTGAGCTAGCTGGGATGATGCAAGCGGGGTCATGGACTTGGTGTCGAATATTTGTCAGGAAATGGAGCGCTCATGGCGCAGGCTCTTCTGGCCATAACTGCAGTGTGTGCCCATACGGCAGTGTGGAGGGGGGTGCTGCTCGGAGTCTCATGGACCCCGCTGGCGGTCCACCAGGGTAAACCACGCAAGGTGGCAATTCTGGTATCCGCACCTGTGTGGATCATTGACTGTGCTCTTTTACAGGCCAGCCACAACCCTATCTCGCTGGGAAGGGTTGAGGAGGGCATGAGCATCAAGTGGGCTGCGATGAGCTGTGCTCATCTTTATGCGCAGATCATGTTGCACTTCCAGCTGGGGCTCATAAGGGCTGTTGGTGCACGCTGTTGTCAAACAGTTTCATGTGCTTGGGCTCTACCTGTCGCATAAGCTACTCTGGCTTGATGATTAGCGAAGAAGGGCGCTGTCATGAGAACTGGTCAGTTAGCAAGTAAGAGCTAGCTGGGATGATGCAAGCGGGGTCATGGACTTGGTGTCGAATATTTGTCAGGAAATGGAGCGCTCATGGCGCAGGCTCTTCTGGCCATAACTGCAGTGTGTGCCCATACGGCAGTGTGGAGGGGGTGTGCTGCTCGGAGTCTCATGGACCCCGCTGGCGGTCCACCAGGGTAAACCACGCAAGGTGGCAATTCTGGTATCCGCACCTGTGTGGATCATTGACTGTGCTCTTTTACAGGCCAGCCACAACCCTATTTGTAACAGCTTCTGGGCTTGGGCAGTCTATCCGAAAAGCTGGTGTGTATGACTACAGTGACTACTCGTGACCGCCCCGGCGTGCAATGGCTTGCAAGGCAGAGCGATGGGAGAGTGAACTGATGAGCAGAAATTGAGAATGGGAAAGGGGGGTAAGCGTTAGTTGGCGATTCAACTCTTTACGGTATAAGTTCGTTGATGCTGGGTGAGCAGTTTTCCAGCTCTGCGAGTTCCGCTTCGTAGCAAAGGAAGCAGAGCATTGCGCACGCAGACCCCAGGGGTTAGAACTGCAGTAAATCCCATCCTTATGTGCGTGGAAGGATGCGCTGCCCCGAGTCTCGTGGACTCGGCCGGCGGTCCACCGGGGTAAACCGCTCAATGCGGCAATTCCGGCATCCGCACCTCATGCTTTATTGCAACAGGAATGGTTGAGGCCAGCCACAATCCCTTCTACAATGAGTGGGGTTATTATGCACCGTTACCGTTTGGGATCTCTGCTCGGCTGCTTGCCTGGAACTGCTCCCCTTCTCAAGAAAGAGTCCGGCACCCGTAGGTGCACCCTTGTGTGATTGGCCATGTCTGTATTTAGTTGGGCCAGCTTCCAAGGCAAAAGCAGCGTGACTTGAGCTCTGCTTCCTGATTCGGATGTAGGATTCTTTCAAGCGCAGGGTAAGGCAGCTTGCAGAAGTAAGGTGCTGGCAAGCCTGATGAAAGCATAACAGTTGCTGTTTGTTCCGCGAGCTGGCTGGTCTGAAGGTGTGGCGCTCGTATTGCTGTAGCGCAGGCTGTGGCCGCTGAGATGAACTCCAGCGCAGTTCATGTCACGACGGCCGCCACTGATAGATTTCAGCAACTGCCTTCCCACTGTCTTTGGACCTGAGCGCTTTGCACCTGCGCACCTGGCAGTCCTACTGGCATAGCTGCTTGATTGGGACCTTAGACCTGGGCACCTTGCACCTGTGCACCTGACCTGGGAGTCCTGCCAGCCTGGCTGCTGGATTGAGACCTTGGACCTGGGCATCTTGCACATGTGTACCTGTACCTGGGAGTCCTGCCAGCCTGGCTGCTGGATTGGGACCTTGGGCCTGGGCAGTACCCCCAAACCCTAAACCCAAAACCCAAAACCCAAAACCCCAAAACCAAAACCGCAAACCCAAAAACCCCAAAAAAACCCAAGAACCCAGAAACCCGAAAACCTACCAAAAAGCTCACAAAGAAGCTTTCTTTGATTCAGCAATCTGCGGCAAGAGGTTATCGAGCGCTGACAGTGTGGGGTGGGGGGGAGGGGGGGGGGGAGGGGGGGGGGGGGGGGGGGGGGGGGGGGCGGCAGCTGTGCTGCAATGCTTGTCGCAGTGCTGGCCTGTTGCGACTAGTGATGCTCAGAGGATCACTGCATCGTCACTTGATGCTTCAGGGAATGTCAAAAAGAAGATGTATGAACCATGACGGACTTGTCTTTGATCTGAGTCCGTTGCCTTCAGTGATCGCCGGTGGTCGTCCGTCGACTGCCACTCCGATGTCGGCGTTGACCTCCAAATTGCGCGGTAATGTCCGCTGTGCGGGGTAGAGCCAATGTGAAATACGCAGGACTGCACGTATGCCCGTTCCATGCGTATGGAGCCCTCATGCAGTACAGGAACCCGGAGTTCTTGGCTGTAGGACGTGATGGGGGCGTGGTTTTTGCCCGAGCCTGTGAATCTGGCCACTGTGAAAATAGCGTGTTTCTGCTGCCCTAGCAGTGTGGTGTTTGGGGGTACCGAAGCCCATTCGTCGATTAGGAACTGCAGTGGCTTGCTTTCTGGGTGTTGCATGAGCATGACAAGGGGTCCTCCTTCCACCGCCAATCTTCCTGTGGTTAGATCAACGGTTGCCCAACGTCGCGTCAGGGGTAGATCGGAAGCAGCCGTCAAAAAGCCTTGCAGGAATTCTGCCGAGTCTTGCTGCGTGCCATCAAATCTCCATCTTGGTAGCAGGCTCCTAAGCGGGAAGGAGTTGATGAGGTTAAGGGGGGGGGCAGCTCTAGACTGTGCTGAGGAAGAGATGAGGCTCATTAGAGCTTGCAGTGACCGCAGTGAAGGGTCTAAGATGGTAGTGGCCAGCAGAGCCTGTATGGCTGCATTGACATAGCAGTAGTTAGAGGTGTTCTTGAATGCAAGGGTTGCCAGAAGAGAGGAAGGGGAGAGACAAAAGACATGAGAAGGATCGCTCTGAATCGCTTGCTGCATGACAGCTGGACCACTAGAGCCGAGCGAGGTAGGAGAAGACAGAGGAGGAAAGAGAGAGGAAGCTGGGGGAGCTGAGTCTTGGCAGTTATTGCTCTCTGCAGTTAGTACTTTTGGGGAGGACTTTGTAACGGCCTTGGGTAAAGTCTTAGATTTGGCCTCTGGCGGCCGTTGGGGACTGGCTGCTTTGAAGAATGATTGCAGTGGACCAGCGGTGGTCCTGGTGATCTGCAACACGGAATCTCCTAGCAGGATCTGAAACAGAACTCCGCACTGCGCCGGATGCTTACGCCGATCAGTGACCGTCTTACTGCAGAAGGGGCAAGGTCTGCCTTTGAGGATCTCCGTTCCGAGCATTTGACATTGTGTCATAGTGCTATCTTGCAGGGCATCCCAAATTCTGCGATGCTCCTGATGCAAGTGCGACTTGACCTTGGTATGATCAGGCGTCCAGAAACCACAGAGCACGCAATGATCCACAAGGCGCTTAGAAGCCGGCTGCCGGGCTAGCTGCGTGACGGTATGCGTGCCAGCTGTGCTAGTTAGGTGTTCTCGTGACCATGGATGCACTGGTTCGGTCTGACCTGCCGCTGCACTCTCGTCATGGCGCTGAGCATCTATTCTTCTTAGGGCTGCCGGCTCTCTGCAGGCGCCGGACAGAAGGTGGTCCTTCAGTCCTTTCCAGAGAGCGAAGTGTTTGTGACACGCTGCACAAGTAGGTAGGCCGTCCTTCGAATGCTCTGGCAGAAAGTCGGGTGGGATATAACGATCCAACTTATCCCTGTGCATTTTGGCCTCGTGTATGTGTAGCCCTTGTGCAGTGGTAGTCTGAAAAGAGCAGTGTCTGCAGCAATGTCTAGGCTCTTCCTCTTCTTGGGTTACTGCTATCAAGGCCTCATACTCTGCAAGAACCTCTTGCGCGTACTGAAGAGCGTTGGGGAGCAGCGCAGCATCCTGATGGCCGTGTGGATGCTGTGCATCTCTCGGAGCCTCATGCAGTGCAGCAGGCCTTGTTTGGGTTTCCTGTCTGGTTCTGAGCGATCTGACTCTGTTGCTCTGGCGCTCCAGCAGCAGCTGGATTGGATCCTTGATGCCGTAGGCTGCATACAGGTGATGCGTCGATATGCCCGTAAGATGGACGGGTTTGTTGAGGACCGCCCTGATTTTTCTGGCGTGCCACCTTCGCAGTTGTTGCGCTGTCTCCGTTGTGAGCCCTATGTCCACTAGACCCGCCGAGACCGTCGCCCAGACTGTTGTGCGCCAAATCTTCAGTCTGCTTTTCGGACCTGAGAGTTTTTGGTTGTGCACATATCGTCGGACTTGTTGCAGCTTGGCATTGCCCTCCTGCAATCTAAAATCCAACGTCGCCTTTTCCTGGTTGCCATAGGAAACGTACACTCCAAGGTACTTAAAGGATGTGGGCTGCGGGAATGATTCCTGGGCTTTTGTGCTCCCAATGCGCCATTTGCGGTGTTGTACTCCCTGGGCGTCTAGGCTTGTGTGACTGAAAAGTTTGTGTGCACGGGCTGAGGCAGTGCCTGTTAGCTTAACCATTAAGTGACACTTGTCAGCGTTCACTTTAAAGCCATATTTTCTGACAATGCGGAGAAGATCAGCTATCATGTTGTGCGCTTGCAGCAAATCTCTCCAGCTGGTGACAGTGTGATGAACAGTTAAGTCATCTGCGTAGCCCGTCAAGCTATATGCAGCACGCGATCCCAGCCTACGACCTCTGCGAGTTCTCGGAATAGCTTTCCTGTCAGCAAGGAGAACAGGGTTGGAGCTAGTTTACACCCTTGCTTAATGCCTGTTGTGGACTCAACAGAGCACGAGGTCTGCTGGGATCGTACTGTGTAGCGACTGTTTGAGTGCAGTGATGCCACTAATCCCTGGATGTCTGACGGTACCCCAGCGTCTTGAAGAGTGTCCATGAGGTCCTGGCGGCGAACCATGTCGAATGCCTGTGATAAGTCAAGCGCAAAGCAGATCCCTCCCACCAGCTCTGGTTTGCGGTGTCCAGCATGCTGGGAGTGCCTGCTAAGCCGCGATTGTGCGCACATTTGGCGTACCTCTCTGGTATGCTTGGAGACTCTGGAGAGAGCATCAGAAAGTCCTCTTTGAGGTTGGTAAGCGAACTGTGGCACCGACCTCAGGTAGCTGCAGGTATAGGGAGCCAGGAGATCTCTGCACGCCCCCGCCAGACCCTTGCCATCTGGTCTTATGATTCCAAGTGGGCGAAGATTAGAGGGCTTGGTTGGGGGCTTGTTGGGCTTCGGGATAAAGCAGAGGTCAGTGTCCTTCAGCTGTGCAGAGAGGATCACTGCCGAGTCTAGCGAGCTGTGCTCAGCTTTGCGGGCTTGGTCGTTGCAGTACGTTGCCAGGCGCTCGCTGGCCGAGTCGGAACATAGCTTCCACGCGGCTGCCGACGCTGAGTTCTGAGGGACAGCCTTGTGTGGTCTGATGGAGCTGATGTGCTTCGAAAGCAGGGGGGCTGAGAGCGTTGGCAGGCTGCAGACTTCAAATCGTAGTCTGTCATGCCGTTGAAACACTGCTTTGGCATGGTTTTGCATGAGCTTGAGTTCCTCTTCTGCAGCCATCAAATAGCCATCATTGTTGACTAACTGCGTTTTGGGCTGCGGCTGCCAGGGGCGGAGCTTCTGCAATGTCTTATGAGCCTGATAGGAGTTACCACTTTGTGTAGATTGGTCTACCTCGTGAGTGAAATCTGCTAGGCGTTGTCTACGTGCTCTTGTGACAGCCTGCTTGTGCCACTTGGAGAGGTCCTGCACCAGTATCTCGTGATCTGCCAGGGAGAGCGTTGAGCTGGCTAAGTCCTCATCCAAGGCCGTCAACCTGGCCCACATGCGCTTGGTTGCCCTGTGCATCGCATTAAGGGGAGGGGAGGAGGGCTTAGGGGCTCTTGGGAAGTAGCGTTCAGACGCCTTGATTAGCACATCATTAACCTCCTCCATGTCAACCGTGGTGATCTGAGAGAGCTGGTCAGCAACCCACTTTTTCATTTCTTGTGCTTTGGGATGATTGTATCGCACTGCCTCCTCAAGAGCCTGTTTATCGTAGGGGAGTGGAGGGGGGGGGTGGGAAGTAAGCTGCCAGTGCCGTAGAGGGCGGATTTTTGCCTCCACAGGGTAATGTCCTCCTTTTTTCCACCGTCCCAGCGGGAAGTCTGTCAGGGGTTTGCTCTGCTTAGATTCTCCGCGAGCCAGTGATTTCGGGACTAGGATGTAATCGATTTGGGACTCTGAAGTGACAGTGTGGAACGTCAAGCCTGATCCCGAAGACCATGTATTGAGTGCAACTAAGCCATGTCCTTGCACTAGGCGCTGGAAGTATGCATCCTCAGCTGAGCGATGTGGCGGGGAGCCCGGAGTGCAGGTACCCACTACTCCCGCACTGGTGTTCAGCGTAGAGTTGAAATCTCCTAGGACCACTAACGTGTCACGCTGCGGAACACCCCTGACCGCTTTGGATAGAGAAGCAAGACACTTCGATCTATCCTCTCGGTTTTGCTGGGCTGTTTTGGAGGTGGTCCAAACGTGCTGATACACCGACACTATGTGCACGCGTGCGCCTTTCCATTGAAAGACCACTTCTAAGACCCTCCCCTTGTGATGCTCGCTCCATCTTATGGTAGCTTTGGGAATGTGCGGGGCCGTGAGTATCATGACTCCGTCTGCCCTCTTGTCATCGTGAACACGCTCTTCCTGCGGCTGTGTGCCTGGCTGTTCAGAGGAGCTGTAGTCTGACTTGGGTTTGCCTTTAGCTTTGGGGGCTTTGGCCTTGCCTTTGCTGGCTGAGCTTATGCAATGCCACCCCTCAACGTCAAACTCTGTGCTTTCCTGCCAGTGCGTCTCCTGCAGAGCAATCACATCATACTGATCTGATGCAGTGCGCAACCAGGTGCGAAGCTCGGCCCATTGCTGCTGCCCTAGGTGCCCAGCGTTCCAGGTCAATACCTTCAGTGGTTTG